>CM076571.1:526450136-526652032 GCA_034641835.2 Pinus albicaulis | reverse complement strand
CAACACTTGTACTTGGGGCACTGTTTGTGCTCAACCTAGTGTTCCTAAATTGAGTTCATTAATTGTCAACTAGGGTTGGTAAACTGCAGAAGTGTGGTGCACTATATGTGCCTAGGTATTTTTTTCTCACTACATTGTGTTTAGTGTTTTATGATGTTTTTGGTTTTATGGTTTTATGTTTGAAAAGGGAAAGAACTAAGTGCTGGTGAAAATAAGCTATTGGTTATTTAAAACAGAACAAAGCCTAAACTATGGATGACAAACAACAAATGCAAAGCTTGATAATGACTTCATTGAAAGAAAATAAATCACAACATGAGCTTGAACTTATCCAATTCATTCATTAAAGGTGTGTTGGAAGAGCTTGAGAAATGGACAAGTTAAGTGTAAATGAAGTTCTCCTAAATAAAAATTCAACTCACAATATTACAAAATGATTATTTGTAACACAGTAAGGTTTCTATTCTAGATTAACCTATGGTTTTGAAGTTACCCTATTCTGCAACTTGAATTATCACTTCTAGGCCTTATTCATAAGTTTTGAGATTTTCTAAAATGATGCTTGGGAAAAAGGCTATAAGTGAGTTTGTAAAAGATTTGCAGAGTGATCAAAGCCTTAAACTGATATTACTGACCCCTGTTCATGTGATGATGTATCAATATAGATTCAGAACAAAAGTAAGTTTGTAAATAATGAAGGCCAAGAGACTAATTTTGACAACTAATACTACTTGAAATACAATGGATAACACTAGGCTAGAAAGTGGTCTATCAATCTTAAAAGACAATGACTACAACTTAAACTAGAATGCCATTAATCTTTTCTTGAAACAAAATGAACTAGAGTGCTTCTAATCTACTTGAAGTACAGTGAACAGAGTTAAACTAAAATGCCATTATCAAACTGGAAATGTAGTGACAGAGCTGAACTAAATGCAACCAACCTCCAGAGTGCTCTAACTAAATTAACATGCAACTAGTCTATGGAATTCTACAACCCATCTCGTTCAATAGGAATGATATTTTGGAAGAGTTTTTAAAACAAGTATGGCTGTATTATTCAGTGCAATTGAAAATAAACATAAAATTGAAAGCAAATACAACTAGAATCTAAGACACCACAGCTGTTTCTTATTCATTGTTAATGATGTTTTGGAAGAGTTTGTAGGAGTAAGACCGGCTGTGACACTTAGTGTAAACAAGCATAAATCATAAAATTCGAAATGAAAAACCTACAATACCACAGCTATGCCTTATTCATCGTGATGATATTTTGGAAGAGTTTATAAGAGTAAGTCTAGCTATGATAATTAATGTAAACAAGCACGAACATAAAATTCAGAAACTTGCCTAAGCTAGAAATGAAAACGAGACTAAAATACTTATCTAAACCATATAAACAAGGCTGCTCAGGCAGCAGGGGCCCTCTACCACCGGAGTAGCACGAAATATACTTCAAGATTGACTCAACTCTTTCAAGGAAATGGTACTTCTTTCATTAAAAGAGAAATTACTTCAAAACAGAGTGTTTTCAGACTTCTGAAATCTAGCAATCAACCACAAAATCTAACCTTGTCCCTCAGTTTCCCGAGCCATATTTGTAACAAATTTACATAACTGTCTTGAGATAACCTATGGATAATTTTCTTTCCAAATAAAAACCAAAATAGGACTCTGATGGTGGTCACGTAATACAATTAAGGACATCTGGACTGTCCTTGTCCTATTAGGAGTCTCTCTCCTAGTTTGAGTTCCCACGTACATAACCGCCTACAAAATTCCGTTCAAACTTCGTGGAGAGCAACACATGATGAGGGAATGATGTGGAATACGACCATATGTGTTTTCCTCTAAGATGACACCTGGAACCTGCGTAGACATAAAGACAGTTGCAAAATCGGCAACTAGCTACAGAATGTCTGCATTCTGTAGCTAGATCTAGTTCAAAAAGTACTACAATGACAAAATCATAAAAACATAGCAAGTTAGTCATGATATTAATTCTTAAAGCAATTTTAAATAATTCTACTGATCATTTGAGCCTGTGATTAATAATGGACAAATGAAATGGAGTGGAATGTGGTGGAAGAAAGAACATCTTTGGAGCTCAACATACCCCCACTGCTATATTCTTGCATGTCCTCATGCAACTATTCCATGAACTCTGAGACCTATGCAAGGACATCCAACCCTCTTCTTTTGCTTTGCTTGGTAGTCAAAGGCCTTCTGGGCTTCCTTATGACTAACTTGAATCTCAAATTTGTGAGTGCCCTGGTTAACTTTTTATTTCTCTTCTTCAATTTTTCACTAACCTTGTGTAACTTTTGCATTTGTAAAGACAGAGTTGAATTCATATCAGTTTTCAGTTTAACTTGCTCTCTCAGAATTTCATTCTCATTCTTGATATGTCTGTTGATTATTTCTAACTCATATTTATCCCTCCTTAGGATATCAACTGCAGATTTTGGTGGACTAGGAGTTCTATCTCTTCCTTCTGAAGCTCTTTTCTCTAATGTCTCAACATAGTTGTAAATTTCTTGCTGTGCAGGGTCTATTTCAGGAGCCCCTTCATCAAAATCCCCCTCAGTAGGTGTTTCTTCATCCTCTATGTTTATGACTCCAGTTTGTTTAACCTTTGTTTTCTTTAGTATCCCTCTAAGTCCGTGGCTCCTTCTCGGTTGAGATGGCCCTTCTCCTTTCTCTCTGGCAAATTTTCTTATTATCCTCTCTTTCTTGAGCTGCTTCTTAATATGAGTCAATTTCTCAGAAATAATTTCTTCACTTCTTTCTTATATTGTTTTACCAGTTTCAGTTTTGGATGTTTTCCATCTTCTGCTTCTTTTTGTAGGTTTGTCTTTAGGTGGAGGTTCCTTGGGTTCTTCAAAGTGATTTCTCACTAAGAACTCTTCCCAATTATCTCCCATTTTTCTCAAATGATATTCAATCAAAATTTTGACTAAACCATGGTGGTATAAGGTTGTTTCCAGAAATTGAATTCTCTTTTGAACACTTGAGGCCATTTTCTTTAAACTATGAAGCAAGAAAAAGGGAAAATTGAGTTCTTCTTCTAGGAAATGCATTATCAACCGAATATGATAGACATAGAAAGTACAATATCTTCCTTCACAAGTGATGAATTTTAAAAATATAAGCAACATGTTCCTCCATTTGTTCTTTAGTGCAGATCTAGGGATACCCTTTTTAAAAATGGTGACATCCATACCTGGTGACTTGAGTATCTGCTTCCATGCTTCGTTATGAAATTCTCTATTCTTGAACCACCTTTCTCCTTGTCTGGGTAATTCAGTTGCTTCTGCAATGACAGCTTCAGTAATGGTGAATTTGATATCTCCTATCTTGACCTCAGCTCTGTTGAAGGATCTTGCAAACGTTTTGGTCACCTCTTTGTGAAACCCACTGAATTTTTCAAAGAATTGCAACCACCCTGCTTGTTGTAACATTTCTCTAACTTGAGGATAACCTTCCAAGTACTTAGTGCCAACCGGTTCAGTCCTCACTATAATACCCATAACTCCTCTTTCCAACCTTGAAATTGTTGCTCCTATGTTGACGGTGACAATGGTTGTTACAGAGATGCCTCTGTTTCACAGACCGGAATGGTTAAAAATTGGCTACGGGAAAGAGTGATATGGAGTGGTTACAGAATGAATATAATGAGGTGAGGATGATGTGTATGAGTTAAAAGATATCACAGAAGAAAAGACCGCGGAGATATTTTGTAACGAATTCAAAATCATCATTAAATGCTTTGGCCTAGTGACGTGACTAATCCAATCACTTCAGCACTTTAAAAGTTTAGATTTTTAAATGATGATCAGATATGGGATTTGAAATGGTGGAATAGAAGGAGTTTTATCCAATTTTTTTGCGGGAGGTTTGTTAGGCATGATCAACAAAATTAATTCAAACAAATTTTTGAATTATTCATAACTTAACTATACTAAAATCTTTCATGATATGTCATTATAATCAGAACTTTTACCTTTTCCTTTCCTCTTATTTTTTTTCTTCATATGCTTTATTCTCTCCCTGAAAATCATTAATTTTTGAGTCTTCATAACCTTCTTGATTTTTCTTGTTGTCATGGATATGCAGGATCATTTTATTGAAGATCAGGTGATTACTAGACAGTGCCTTCAGGATATCTAGCTGTAGAATGTCTGTCTGGCTGCAGAATGTCTGATTGATTGCAGAATGTAACTGTAAAGAACTTGAAACATGAAATGGAATGGTTTGGAGTATGAGTGGAATGTTGTATGGAATGAGTGAATATGGATGATGAAATATGATGTAATGGAATATGAATGAAGTGAATAATGGAGTGGAATGGATCACAACTTATGAAATGGAGTGAAGTATGAGAAGTGGTCTGCAATTCATGATATGTATTATTCAATTGCAGAAAGATATCAAAATTTAAAAATCTGGAATGGAAATGAGGTGGAACATGGAGTGAAATGAATGAAGTGTGTATGAATGAATGAAATGGAGTATGGATGAATGCAATTAAATGGACCATAAGTGAAATGGATCTGCACTTATGATTTTGTAACAACTGCTTGCAGAAAAACAAATTTGAAAAGCTAAAGTGTTAGAAAGATTCTGATTTTCACTCTACCTTTTCTGTATAAACATGCTAATCAGTGATTAGTTTTCATGTTTATACTTTTTTTTTTTCAATAAAATGATTTCAGAAAATTCAATTAAGTTGATGAAGAAGAAAGATTCTTCTTCATTAACTTCACATCACTGTTTTCCTGGAACTTCTTGACAAATTATTCTCTTGAAAGTGGCTTATGATACAGCTTCAATCTATGACCATTCACAAGAAAAGTGACCTCTTCTTCATCTATTGTCTTGATTTTTATTGCTCCATTGTCAAAAAATTTCACAATTTCATATGGCCCAAGCCAATGTGTTTGGAATTTACCTTGAAAATCTTTGAACTTTGAATCAAACAAGAGAGCCCAGTCACCTTCTTTGAACTTCTTTTCCTTGATGTACTTATCATGCCATCTAGTCCTTTGCTGCTGGACTATACTTGTTTTCTGAACTGCATCTTGTCTGATCTCATCCAATTCATTAATCTGCTCCAATCTATGCTTTTGTGCATCTGTTAGATCAAGTCCTAGTTGAACTGCCATTTTGAAAGTTTGAATCTAGAACTCTATCGGAAACAAAACTTGCTTTCCATAAACAAGTTCATAAGGAGTATGACCTATTGTGCTTCTCCATGTAGTTCTATAGGCCCACAAGGCTTTAGAAAGCCTATCTGCCCAATCTCTTCTATGTAAATGAACAATCTTTGTTAGGATCCCTTTAATGACCTTATTAGTAGATTCCACTTGGCCATTTTCTTGTGGATGATAGGGAGTAGATTTTATGTGTCTGATTTTGTACCTCTTCATCATTTTTTCCACTAGCCTTGATGTGAATTGAGCTCCTTGATCTGTAACAATTTCCCTTGGGACACCAAAACGAGTAAAAATATCCTCAAAAAGAAAATTAACTACAGATGCTTCAGTAGCAAAAAGTAATGGCTTGGCCTCTACCCATTTGGTAACATAATCAGTGAAAACTAATATATATTTCTTTTGTCTTGATGGAGGACTAACAGGTCCTACAAAATCCAAAGCCCATTTTTCAAAAGGTTCAATATGTACCTGAGGCTGCAATGGCATCTCACCTGAAGGAGAATATTTCCCTACCCTTTGGCAACTGTCACACCTTTTGACATACTCTTTAGCATCTTTAAAAAGGGATGGCCAATAGTATCCTAAATGAAGGACCTTATAAGCTGTCCTCTTATCAGAAAAGTGTCTGCCACAAGGTTCATCATGACATGCTTTGAGAATCTCAGGCATCTCATCTTCCCGAACACATCTCCTAATGATAAAATCTGGACCTATCTTGTACAACTCATTAGCAACCCATGAATATTTTGCACTGTCATAAATGATTTTTCTTTTATCTCTTGAATTCATTATTGAAGGAAATTTTCCTGAAACTAAATAATTAGCAATGTCAGCAAACCAAGGAGTTTGGGTAGAAATTGCAAAAAGATATTCATCAGGAAATTGATCTTCAACTGGAGTGTCATCTTTGATGTTTTGGAGTCTAGATAGGAAATCAGCTACTGTGTTTTTTTTTCCAGGCCTATCTAGAATGGTAATGTTGAATTCTTGTAAAAGAAATAACCATCTTATGACTCTGCCATTAGTAATTGATTTGTTCATTAAATATCTAATTGCAGAGTGATCTGTGTGAACAAAAGTTTCATAGCCTGTTATATAGTGTCTGAATTTGTTTATGGCATGAACAAAAGCTAAAAACTCTTTTTCAGTTATAGTATAGTTTAACTCTGAAGGAGTCAAATTTTTACTGGTATAGTAGATGGCATAAGGAATCAGGTCTTTTTGTCCCAATACTTCTCCTAGAGCTGTATCTGAGGCATCTGTTGAAATATGAAAAGGTAACTTCCAGTTAGGTCCCCTGAAAATGGGTGCTTCAGAAATTTTTGTTTTCAGGGTCTCAAAGGCTAACTGGCAATCAGAACTCCATTTGAATTCACAGTCTTTGGTAAGTAATTTGAAGAATGGAGATGCTATCTTGGTGAAGTTTTCTATAAATCTTCGATAATATCCTGTAAATCCTAGAAAACTCCTAACATCTTTTTGACAACTTGGAATAGATAAGTTAGAGATGACTTCAACTTTTGACTCATCAACTCTAATCCCATCCCCTGAAATGTGATGTCCTAAAACAATTCCTTCAGTAAACATCATAAAACACTTCTCATGACTAAGTGAAAGATTTGCTTCTTTACATATTTTTAAAACTTTTTCCAAGTTTGCTAAGGCTTCTTCAAATGTGTTTCCATAAATTGCGAAATCATCCATATATACCTCTAGACAATCATGTATTAGATCCGAAAAGATCCCTAATACTTCCCTTTGAAATGTTGTAGGTGCATTTCATAATCCAAATGGAAATACTAAGTAAGAATAGGTACCCCAAGGACAGGTAAATGTGGTTTTTTCTTGATCCTCAAGTGCTACTTGAATTTGATTATAACCACTAAACCCATCTAGAAATGAGAAGTACTTTTTGCCAGCTAAGGTATCTAACACCTGATCTATGAAAGGTAGGGGAAAATGACCTTTAAGAGTAGCTTTGTTTAATTCTCGGTAGTCAATACATACCCTCCATTTACCATTTTTCTTTGGTACAATTACCAAAGGAGAAACCCACTGACTATCTGAAATAGGATAGATAAAGTTGACATTCAACAATTTATGCAATTCTTCTTTAACAATCTCCCTAAGATTTGGATTCATCCGTCTTTGAGGTTGTCTGATTGGTTTACAATTTTCCTCTATGTAGATGTGATGAGTGCAAGTCTTGGGGCTTATCCATTTCATATCAGTGTACTCCCATGCATATGCAGAAGAATGTCTCTGTAAGATCTTGACTAGCTCTTCTTGTTGAGATTTTTCTAGGTTCTTGTTTATGTTTAAAGTTTTGCCTAGAAATATCTCAATTATAGAGCTGCCAAATTTATCCATAGAATAAAGAGACATCTGTCTTGATGAAAAAAACTCAATGTTGGATTCTTCTTGAAATTGTTCATGTTTGTATTCCGAAGAGGATTCAAAGTTTTCTAAAGTATTCAAAATTTAACTATCTTCACTAATTTCTGAAATTGTGAAGAGAGGTTGTAAGTCTTCTTCATCCTCTATCCATTGAGTATTATCTAAATCTGTAATTGTCCTTGCTGGAGGATACAAAGTGAATTTATTATTTGAACTACCATCAGAGATATACATATCACCGGATCTACAACTAATGAAAGCATAAGCTGTAGCTAACGAAGGTCTTCCTAATATAATAGGATGCCCTCCTAGATTATTCTTCGGAGTTAGGATCATGAAATCCACAGGGTACTCCCAAGAATCTAGAGACACTGGAATATCTTCTATTACCCCATCAGGTTTGATCACATATTTGTCTGCTAGTTGTAATAATGTGGCTGTAAAAACAAGATTAGGAAGTTTCAGTTTATCCATGATTTGTCTACTCATGATATTGATTGCTGCCCCTAAATCAATGAGTGTGTTTTGGATCTCAATTCCATTTATGTGAATTTTAACAACTGGATTTCCTGGGTCTAGATACTTTGGAATATAAATCTTGCCCATCATGATGTCTGCTATTTTTCCTGCCAGTTGAATTTTCTTTGTCTCTCTTATTCTTTTTCTTGTTTTCTTCATGCTCAACTCCTTTATTGTCTTTGCTAAAATTGGAATTTCCTTGATAGCTTTTAATAATGGAATCTTAATGCAAACATTTCTCAGCTCATCTAGGAAATCATAATTAGGCACCATAATTTGTTTTTCTACACCCCTATCAATTTGTAATCTTTCTGGAAAGGGAGGTGTAGAAGTGGATGTTGATGGCTGCTCTAATACAGGAGTTGAAATTATTGGTTATTTTTGTTTTAGTTTTTCAATGTTTGGGTCCTGAAAAGATGTGTCTTCTTCAAGAATTTTATTTTCCCGTAGAGAATCTTCCTCAGAGTTTTCTTGTTCTTGTATGATCACAGAAGGTTTCCTCTTTTCAAGTATTCTTCTAGACCTAAGTTGAACATCACTAAGGTCTAGAGGAGTGATTAAATAGATTGGAAACTGTTGGCCTTCTATCATGTATGTATTCTGAGGATTTTTATTGTTGGGGTTTGGTATGGGTTGAGAAGGCAACTGATTTTATTTCTGAGGAAATGGTAATGGAAGTGGTTGATTTTGATGTTGCGGGTTCTGAGGATTCTGTTGAGAATTTTGTTGAGGAATTTGAGGAGAAAAATGTAGGTATGGTGGATAGGATGGTGGACACTGATAGTACTGAGAGTATCTTCCATAGGGATTTTGTGCTCCTTGTGCCCAAGTTTGAGATTGATTTTGAAATTGGGGCCAAGGTTGCTGCCAAGAATTCCAATTTGGTGGAGGTTGGTTATACATTTGATCATGGAATCCTTGTGTTTGAGGTCCTTGCCAAGGCCTTCTAGAGACAAAATTGAGAGATTCTGTGGAATTTGTAGGAGTTTCCTCTTGAAAGACAGCTTTAAGACCAGAAAGTGAAGGACAAATTTTGGTCTCATGTTTTTCTGAACAAATTACACAAGTCTCTACAACTTTTGCATCCAAAGGACATTCTCTCAAGGCATGATTCCTTCTACATTTGGGACAAAAGATTGCTAAGGCATCAGATTCAGCTTTTTGCTTGTTTTTTAACTTAAGGGTGTCTATTTGTTCACTAAGACTCCCTAAGATGTCAGATTTGAATTCATCAAGCATATGTCCTATCTCTGCCCTACTTACTGTCCCAGAAGCAGACTTACTTTCCCTTGCAAGAGCAAGGTCTCTTGGACCTTTTTACAGTTTTGGATTTCCCTCTTGAAAGGTTGATACATAACTCAGATATTTCAGGTAATGTGAGCTGAGATATATCCCCTTTTCCCATCATGTTAAGGATATCCAACCATTCATCCCTAATTGTCTTCCACAAGAGAGCTTTTAAGGTGTCTTGATCTAAGTTCTCTATTTTTGCTCTTTTGATGTTGTAATGAAATCTCTCCAAAAAATCTTCCAGGTTTTCATCTTCTTTTTGTAACATCTTAAACACTTCCTCCTTATGATTGACTGGCATACAATAATCCAAATACCTCTCTAGAAATGCTTGTTTCATGTCTTCCCATGTCCTAATAGAACTATTGATCAAACTCATAAACCACTTAAATGCTGTTCCTTTCAATGTTGAAGGAAATAGTTTAAGTTTTTGAGCATCTTGTAAGTAGTCATAAGTTCTACATAGGACTTCAAATTCAAATAGGAAGGTTTCATGATCTTCAGTTTTAAGTCCATAGAAGTTTGGAAGGACAGAGGGTGAAATGTTTTTCATAGTTGTATTGGTTTCTTTATCTACTATAGGAAACCCAAAAGAGTTTCCCATTTATCTTCTACCTCTTCCTCTACTTCCTTCTCCTTCTGCACCTCTACCTCCTTCTCCTCTACCTCTACCTCTACCCCCTCCAAATAATGTGTGTTCTCCATTAAAGACTCCTCCTCCCCCTTCTTCTGTGGAAGTGGAAAAGTTTGTATCTCTAGCAAGGGTCCTTGAATATTTTCCTAAGAAAGGTTCAGTGGATGAAGTGGAAGGTCTTTCTAATGGAATATTTGATCTTAAGTCTTCTGGAAGTCTAGGATCAGTAAAGGATGGAATGTGGGTCTGAGTTGGAGGTGTACTGGCTCTTGGTCTAGGCGAAACAAGTGGTGTTCTAGGAATCAAAATTCTACTTCTGCTTCTTATGAATCTACCCCTTGAGTCTCTCTCTCTACGCATATCATTGTTTTTGGGAGTTAAGAACAAGGCTTCCTAGTTACATTTCCCTGGCAACGGTGCCAAAATGTTTGGGATCAACCCAGTGTTCCTAAATTGAGTTCATTAATTGTCAACCAGGGTTGGTAAACTGCTGAAGTGTGGTGCACTATATGTGCCTAGGTATTTTTTTCTCACTACGATGTGTTTAGTGTTTTATGATGTTTTTGGTTTTATGGTTTTATGTTTGAAAAGGGAAAGAACTAAGTGCTGGTGAAAAGAAGCTATTGGTTATTTAAAACAGAACAAAGCCTAAACTATGGATGACAAACAACAAATGCAAAGCTTGATAATGACTTCATTGAAAGAAAATAAATCACAACATGAGCTTGAAATTATCCAATTCATTCATTAAAGGTGTGTTGGAAGAGCTTGAGAAATGGACAAGTTAAGTGTAAATGAAGTTCTCCTAAATAAACAATCAACTCACAATATTACAAAATGATTATTTGTAACACAGTAAGGTTTCTATTCTAGATTAACCTATGATTTTGAAGTTACCCTATTCTGCAACTTGACTTATCACTTCTAGGCCTTATTCATAAGTTTTGAGATTTTCTAAAATGATGCTTGGGAAAAATGCTATAAGTGAGTTTGTAAAATATTTGCAGAGTGATCAAAGCCTTAAACTGATATTACTGACCCCTGATCATGTGATGATGTATCAATATAGATTCAGAACAAAAGTAAGTTTGTAAATAATGAAGGCTGAGAGACTAATTTTGACAACTAATACTACTTGAAATACAATGGATAACCTAGGCTAGAAAGTGGTCTATCAATCTTAAAAGACAGTGACTACAACTTAAACTAGAATGCCATTAATATTTTCTTGAAACAAAATGAACTGAGACTGAACTAGAGTGCTTCTAATCTACTTGAAGTACAGTGAATAGAGTTAAACTAAAATTCCATTATCAAGAAGCTGGGTAACGGGGGCAACAGGAGTAGCACGAAATATACTTCCAGATTTGACTCAAACGCTATCAAAAGAGAAATGGTACTTATTTCATTAAAATAGAAATTACTTCAAAGCAGTGTTTCGGACTTCTGAAATCTAGCAATCAACCACAAATCTAGAGCTTGTCTCGGTTTCCCGAGCCATATTTGTAACAAATTTACATAACTGTCTTGAGATAACCTAGGGATAATTGTCTTTCCAAATAAAAACCAAAATAGGACTCTGATGGTGGTCACGTAATACAATTAAGGACATCTCGACTATCCTTGTCCTATTACGAGTCTCTCTCCTAGTTTGAGTTCCCACGTACATAACCGCCTACAGAATTCCGTTCAAACTTCGTGGAGAGAAACACATGATGAGGGAATGATGTGGAATATGACCATATGTGTTTTCCTCTGAGATGACACCTGGAACCTACGTAGACATGAAGACAGCTGCAGAATCGGCAACTAGCTATAGAATGTCTGCATTCTGTAGCTAGATCTAGTTCAAAAAGTACTACAATGAAAAAATCATAAAAACATAGCAAGTTAGTCATTATATTAATTCTTAAAGCAATTTTAACTAATTCTACTGATCATTTGAGCCTGTGATTAATAATGGACGAAGAAGCGATAGGTGGAATGTGGTGGAAGAAAAGAACATCTTTGGGCTCAACGAGGCACCACTTCACATCTGCATGTCCTTGTTCATGTTGATTTTCGTCATGAGATACCCTATTGTACTCATGTTTTTTATGGTCCCCCATTGGACCTTTGCTATGTGGCAACACCATTTAGTCGCCCTTGTTTAGAGCATCCGAGTTGAGTCATCATCGCATTCATGGAGTCTATCCCGAGTCCCTTTGTATCTTGCTATCGTCCTCCATCCTTCAGTGCTTATTCTCTCTCTCGTGTCGCACATTATGGCCTTCAATCCCATTGTCCCCTATCCCTCATGATATTCTATCAGTCGCTGCCAAGTCATTCATGCCCTTTATGCTCTAACAAGGGAAGTCGTCCATCCGCTACTCAGTATCCCCCATTTCATCATCATCATTAGTGTCTGTCTGTTAGTTGCTCTACTATTTTCTCTCATGCCTTAGTTGGGGATCCCTTATTGCCTCACCTATGGCAGACCTGCTTCTGTCGACCTCAACTCATTCACTCCAGAAGATAGGTCTAGAGGGCGGTATACCTTGGTTCTAGCTCCTACACTTGTTTGGCGCCTTGAATCAGGTAAAGGGATTTCTCATTACCCTTTGAATTGATTTTTTTTCAGCTCCAGATCCTTTCAACATGATCGAGATCCGTATACTTGATAGCCCAATGATGCAGCAACAGCTGTTGGTGATTCCCGGGTGTGCGTGAGATGTCTCAACCCTCATGAGGGGGTGGCCCTGCAGGTAGCCCCCCACATGTCCGGATGACCTCTTCATTTCAGCCTTTGATGCAGATCCTTATATTTGATGATGTCGGCCTTAGCCACTTGCAACGCCTTTTTGATTTGCATGTATCATTCGGATTTTGCGAGCCCTTCCCCATTTATAGGGGGAATTTGGGTTGTATTTTTATCTCATGTACTTAGATATTATTATATAAGTCCTGGTTGTTATCCCAGGCACAACATGTATGTGGGATTCATCATTCTATTTTTTCTGCTCATGTTTATGCCAACATGTACTTTATAGTTCGGTTCCTTGTTTACTCGACATAATATTCTTTTTTACTTTGTCTCGGTGGGCATAGGTATGCCTCCCCCGCCACCTTTCGCACAGGTACCATCTCATAAAATAGAGACTTCTTGCACCTGTAAGTCTCCTCTCCTTAGGGTCTAGTCCTTTAGCACATTAGACTACCTTACATTTCTCTCTCCGACTTCCTTCTTGATGTCTAGTGATTGAGTTCTTACAATGTACTTCGGTCATACGATTTGCTCCTAACACTCGTACGCTGGGGGGAAATCTGTTACACCATTTTTTGGTCATCTAACCTATTATCATTAGATGGACCCAAGTACACCATGTAAGACCAATTTTACCCTAAGTAAAATTTCTTTCACTATGAAAAAGAACTTAGTAAACCACATTTATTAAGTTTTTTATGGTATAAACAGGAAACCCTAGGAGGAAATATTAAATAAATCCACATTTGTTTGATTTTCCTCAAGAAATAATTAGTTAAACATAATTTTAGTTAATATTCCTAGTCATATTTAACCCAAAACAGGAAAATTAATTAGATAAATTATTATTTATCTTATTATTTTCTGGGAATAATTATTTAAACCTTATTTAAATAATATTCCTTGTTAAATTTGACTAAATCATTTATAAATAATTATTTATTTAATTATATTTACCCCATTTCCTTAAAATAATAAATAAATCATTTATTTATTTATTATTTATAAATAAAGGAATTGATCCAAGTCAAAAATCCTTTCCCCTCCAACAAATATAATAAAATATTCTAAAAAGGTGGTTCTAGAATTTGATTAATAATATTTTATTCATGCACCAAGTTCTAGACCACCCTAATATTTTGTTATAAATAGAAGGGTTTTCCCATTCATTAGTCACCTTTCATTGCATTAGATCACTCTAGATCTATACTTGGTCACATTCTCCATTTTTTCTTTGTGAGCTCCCTTTGAGTTCTATGTTTGTTTGGGTTTTCTACACCAACAAGAGAGAAAAGTTTAGATCTGAAATGCTGAGGACTTTCAAGAACCCATCCCATTGAGGAGAATTGGAAACACCTTTCTTGTTTTCCTCTCAGGTGCCCCTTTAATATAAAAAATTCTTACAAATATATTGTTCTCATCTTATCTATTGGATGCATGGAGCAACATTTCATTTTCACTGCTTAATGTCTTTTATGCATAGATCTGGATTTGTGAAGCTTTTTTTGGATCAACTAACTGTAGATTTAAAGATATTGGCAGCCATAATTGATGTTAGGGCTATTTGTTATGCGTAGCTAAAGTGGTATTTTTCGACGAAATATTCATACTAACAATTACAACTAATTCTCATTCGTGAATTAGAGTTTTATTAGAAAAGCTTTGGAAAGAGACTAACTGTAATATAATGAGGATCTTCTTTATAACTAAATAACAAAAAATGAAATATTAATAACTTATAATATTATAATTGAATCTCATTCATTTAATAGATATGTATTGGAAGAGCTTGAGAAAGAGACCAACTTTAATGTCATGAGGATCCTTTATCTAAGAAAATGACATGAAACATAATACTAAAAGCTATGATTTCAGAAAGTAATTTAAGTAGGGAAATATGACAAAACAGAATTGAAAATAACTTATCTAGAAAACATGTAAAACCTCCTCGAATAGCAGGGGCCCTCTGCTATCAATTCAACATTAATGTTTTAACTCCTCAAGGTTGTATTCAGAACAACATCAAGGTTAAAACCCCTTTTTATTGATCATAAGTCTTGAAAACAAAGTATCACCGTAATGATAAAATAAGTATCAACTTGTTCCTCTCAGTATTATAGAACTTAATTTATATGTAAATTCATAACTAATCATTGAACAAAAATAGGTACAGGCGTAGATTTGAAGTTAAAATCAAATTAGGACTCCTTTGGGACTCATGATTTGCTGTAAATCAAATGAGGAATCCTGATTCCTATAGAAGACAACTTCCTTGACCTTTGCTTTGACCACGTTCTTAGGCACCTCCAAATATCGATCCAGTCCTCGTGGAAGGGAATGAATGATGTAGGAAAGATTTGGAATCCACCTATGTGTGCCTTTTGTTACACAGCAATTTGTCACCGTCCCTACAATCCCCATCCCGCACATTGGAGGGTTCATTCCCTGACTTGTGGGCAGAGTTAAGACTTGAAAATACTTTCATTGCATCCCTCTAAAGATGAGCTTTAATTTCCCTTAAGACATCTCCCTGCAAAAAACCCTAAAAATAGATCTTTTTCCATTGGTGCGGTTCCATAGTTCAGCCCTCGCGCCAAGAGGGAAATCCTCCAAAGAGGGCGCGCCAATTGGCGCTCTGTCATAGAGCCGCACCCGCGCCAACCATATTAAGAGGTGTTTAAAAAAAATAAAAGGCGGAAGTTTCATCCTAACAAATTACTGGGCTGATTTATATCTTGAGTTGGGAGGTTTGGCTATGGATTTCCATAGAGAGGAAGTGGTTTGCCACCTCTCATGGAAGCTTCCTTAATGATAGGGCCAATCCCATAATTATAGGGATCCCAACTCCCTTCCTCCTTCTATAAAAGCTTGCCCATTTCCATTTGCAAGCTAGTTCCAAAGAGTGGCAGAATTTCTAAGTTCCCAAGAGCTTTCATGCTGCAAAAGCCTTCTTGATTCCCTAAGGCCAAATCCAAGCAAGGAGACTATTGCTAAGTATCTGGAGAGAGAGGCTTGTCCCATCCTTGACAGGCTTAATCAAGACATGTTCTGCTGACGACCCGCCAAAGGAGAATTCGGCGTCGAAGCTTTGGTTGTATTCTTCTTTTGATTCTTTAATGATAAGCGACTATCGGTTATGGTTCCACTCTTGTTCTTGATCGTGTTCATGAGTTATGTCCTCTTCGACTGATATATAGTTGTATGTACTGGATTTTATGCTTGCGTTTGTGTTTTTTCTTGCATGTGCAAGTGTCTGATCACGGAGATCGTGAGGGCTGTGATCTGCCAGGGCGAAGGAACGGGAGCACCACCTCTTCTACAAACGACAGCGTCAGATTCTAGGCAAGCCTTCCTCACAAGTCGGTTTATTTACAATTAGGAACCTGCACTGTAGCGTGTTTGATTGTTGCTAGACCCGATCTGGGCTAGTAGGGATCGCCTCTGTCCGCAGAGGGGATTTACCTCCTCAACAATTTGGTGACTCCACTGGGGATTCAACTTGTTGTTTGATTTGTAAACAATAGACGGAGTCTGAAGCACAGCCAGATAGCCTTCGAAACGATTTTGCTCTGCATTAGCGGAGTAGATCAACGCTGCTTCAGTCGATCTTTGGTTTGGTTTACAGACTGAACAAATTTGAGCATTGTCTTGTCTTTTCGGTTGATTCTTGATCCTCCTTGCTTGATCAGCTCTTTGGGCTGGCTCTTTCTGTGAATTTGGCTTTTGGATAGCTTGATCATCACTGGTCTACCTGTTGGATTGCTCTTTTTTATTTTTTACTGGTAAACTCGACTGGCGCGCTTTTTAGCTTGACAGTCGCGCCCATTGGCACAGGTTGCTAGTGTATTACCCGCGCCAAGTCTATTCTGGCGCTAGTTTCAGCCTCACAGTTGCACCAATCCTATGAGGTACTAGGGTTTACTCTGTTTTGAGCTTTCTGAGCTTGATCTGTGTCTGTCTCGCTTTGAGCCTAGATCACATGGTTCATTTGAGTCTTGGAGATTCTACTGGAAGTGGTTAGTCTAGTCTTGGTTGGGAGAAATTCTTTGTTTTTTCATTTTTAGGCGTTGGCGCTTGTTTTCAGTTAGAAACCCGCGCCAATTGGCCATTGGCGCTAGTTGTCAATGTGCAAGTCGCGCCAATTGGCGCTAGTTGTTAATGTACAAGTCGAGCCAATTTCAGGGTGTGTGAAAATTGATATTTTTTCCCTAAATCCTTCACCAGTGTGTCTTTCCCTTCCAGTCTTTTCACTGTATGAGCATAGATTACATTGCTCATTGTTTGAAATGTCTTCTTTCCATGATTGTTTGAAGTAAAAGGGAATGAATGCCTTGTTTTGATCTCTTGCTTTAGAAGTCCTCTTTGTGTTTGACCTCATATGTCTTGTCGCCTTTTGAGGGATTTCGTTACAAAGTGTTTAAAACAATGATTGGATTCTTAATGTTTGTTTACATCTCTTTTGCATTCATCCTTCATTAAGGAGATTTGCGTTCTTTTAGTTTTAGTCTCATAGTTTTCTTTTCGTTAAAATGAATTAGATCACATTGCATTGAAAAGTATTTTTTGAGATACATCATTGAACTTAGATTACATTGTTTAATGATTGAAAACTATAAATCGCTTTGAGTGAATTCTCTTTTGTTAAAAGCGTGCATTCTCATTTCATCGAAAAATGCATTGAGTGCATTCTTATCATTTGGAAAGAAAAGGAAATTGTGCATAGATTACAATTGCATAGTTTTCGGAAAAGAGAATTTTGCATAGATTACATTGCATAATTCGCATCGTTGAATGTTTGAAATTACTTTCGGATAGTGAAAGTCATCTAGTTTGGAAAGATTTCGTTTGCAGTGTTGTTGTTTGTTGCATCATTGTTTGAAGCTCTTCCATTAACTAGATAGCATTCATCGAATTGAAAAGATTTCTTTTCTCATATAGCTGCATACAGGAGATTGTCATATGACATACGATAGGGCCTTGAAACTGAAACATAATTGAAGATCAACCTTAAAATTTACTCAATTTACCTAAGGAAGCATTGAAACATTTAATGAAACACATTTAGAGGTCTAGGCTAGAGACGTGTTCCGACGTCCTAAAACCTAGTAGCTGTTGTTCGCCTCTGGGCTTTAGACAGCACTAGTACGGACTTGTGCTCCCCGTACCGTCGCGTATATAAAGGGAGACCCCACTAGGTTTCAATCCTTTATCCATAGGAAGCCGAGTCTGCTGCCCTATACCCGTGATAAACCGGACACAACATTCGGGGAAATTGCCTGCACGTACGTTAAGTCCTTGGTTGATTTCTCTTTCATTTTGAAACCAAGGTGTATATTGCAGTTCACGGTTATTTGGTTCACCCTTTGCCTAGTTTTCCTGAGTAGTCATTTGATCTTTTCTGACTCTTTAAATTTGAAAGGATCATCAAGCACTTGTCCTTTCATGCTTGTTTCCAATCTGAAAGTGATAGAGTCACCTTTTTCCTGTTTCTCGACTCTTAAAAGATGAAACGGTAGAGTTTTGTTTCAGTGTTTTAAAAAATTAACTGCCCACAAAATATTCCTAGTTAAAGTTAGTTTCCTTAGGGTGTTGTT
The DNA here is from genome assembly GCA_034641835.2 of Pinus albicaulis. Taxonomy (NCBI): domain Eukaryota; kingdom Viridiplantae; phylum Streptophyta; class Pinopsida; order Pinales; family Pinaceae; genus Pinus; species Pinus albicaulis. Next base: position 526,633,639 of record CM076571.1, on the reverse strand, counting down.
CTGAAGATTGCTTCTAATGGAAACTTTTCTGGAGTTCACCAACCAAGGAATCCCCTCCGATGGGAATACTGGTCCTTTTCCTCCTTTTGGAAATGTTGGTGCTCCTTATATGGCAACGTTGTCCCTTCCTAGGTTAACTGTTGGGTTGCATGTTTGGTTGTTTTCAACCTCTGTGGTCTCAAATGTCTCGGCTACTGTTCAATCAGTTCCTCCACCTGAACAACATCACGTTGATTCTAAGGTGGACTCTCCCCTTCTTCACCCGTTTTTGCGTCCTCCTCTTCTACTTCGCCTGGTGAAAGTCTGGATTCAAGTAACCAGGTGGCTAAGAAGAAGAAGAAGAAGACAAAGAAGAAGAAGTCCGATAAAGGAGAGGCTAGCTCTGCGGTTATTGCGCCTAAGAAGTCTCCTGTTGATAAACCTTCCAACCCTCCGCGGAAATTCAAGTTCCCTTGCATGTTGTGCACGGGAGACCATCTTCTTCGAGACTGCCCTGGCATTCCCAAGGTGCTTGAAGAATGGTTCAGTGGTCGTCTGCCGTTGCCTTTGGCTTCTATGAGTCAGGTTAGGGGCACGTCTTTGGCTATTATTGGTAAGGCTCCTAAGAAACAGGGTAAGATTACCAATCCCTGCAAGTTGTGTGAAGGGCACCATGCCATTCACCTTTGTCCGTATATGGATGAAGCCAAGCGAGTCTTGGAAAACTCAACCGTTTCTACACCATGCCTCCCAGCTGGTTATAAATGACTTTCTTTGAGTCCTCCACCAGTTGATCCTATGATTGGTCAAGAGTCATCCTTGGTCGATCCTGCTCCCTCGGAAATTCAAATTCAGGAATCCGTCCCTGAACAACCATTGGTCATGGGATCGGTTGAACTGACCCCGTCTACGGTGCACCAGGTCTTTTCCGTCGAGAGTGGACCCCACATCCCCCAGGTTCTTCTTGTTTCTTCAGATTCCTCGGATTTGGAGAAATATTCTCCTATCCATGTATCTCAAGAAGCTGCTCCTCCACGTCCTGTGATGGAGGTCCCGGAGGATACTTCTCTCGCCTTCGAGATGGAGGTCATGGAGGATGCTCTTTCTTCTTCCGTAACACTAGGGGAAAACCATCTTGGTTCGATGGTAGCCCCTCCGATTAGTTTATTCGCTTCCTTTGATTGGAATCGATTTGCAGGATATCGCCTTCCGTCTTATGTGCCTTTCGAGATCACAGTACAGGCTTTTGGTCTGGTTGTACCCAACACCATTATAGACAAAGGTGCCTCTGTTAGTGTTCTATCCAAAACTACTTGGAAAGCTTTCGGTTCACCGCTGCTTGCGCCTGTTACGCAGAGTTTATTGGCATTTAACAGAAGAACGAGTCAATCGTTAGGGATCCTCCCAAGGTTACCTGTTACTTTGGGAGGTAAAACCGTCCATATGGACGTGATGGTTGTTCTAGGTCCTTTGGATTTCAATATGCTCTTGGGGCGCGATTACACCTATGCCATGGGAGTGCTTGTCTCCTCCCTTTTTCATGTGGTCTGTTTTCCACATGAAGGGCGGATCGTGACCATTGATCAGCTTTCGTTCTTTGGTCCTGATGTGGTAGCTGGCCCACCATCATCCCTTCCTAGTTTCTATCCACCCGTTGTATCTGCCCCACCGCAGGTCAACTATGTGGCTACCTACCCCATGCCTGTGCTCAGTGATAATGCTATTGTGCATCAAGTGCTGGGGGCATTGGGTCCTGACTTCCAGGATGTTTTCCTTCCACCAGGAGTGGAACTCTTGGAAGCAATGACTTCTTGTTCATTATGAAAAGGTTTTCGGAGCACAGTTCATTTTCTTGTGTCAAGCTCCTTAAAAAATGAAACAAGGTCTGTCAGAGCATGGTTCTTTTCCTGTGTCAAGCTCCTTAAAAAATGAAACCGGGTCTGGTTGGAGCAGAGTTCCTCGTCTTGTGTCAAGCTCCTTAAAAAATGAAACAAGGTTGTCGGAGCATGGTTCCTTGTCTTGTGTCAAGCTCCTTAAGAAATGAAACAAGGTTGTCGGAGCACAGTTCCTCGTCTTGTGCCAAGCTCCTTAAACCATGAAACAAGGGTGTTCGAGGATAGTTTTTTTTAATGTGTCAACCTCGTTAAAACAATGAAACACGTTCCTGTTCAATTCGAGTTTTTGATCAGATCTCGTAAAATCCCAGTCGAGTCTTTCTTGGATCTCGTAACTTGAACCTTCACTCCATATGCCTTTCATATGGATTAAAGTTTGGGGGGCATGTACCTCGAATTGAGTCACCATGCTGGGGGGCATGCTTAGTTTTTCAAGCATAGTTTGTTTCCGTTTGAAGCTTGTGTAAAAATGAAACCAGTTTTCAAGCATAGTTTATCTTTGTTTCAAGCTTGTGTAAAAATGAAACCAACTTCAAGCAGAGTTTCTTGATTTCAAGCTTGTGTAAAAATGAAACCTTTCCCATTGTGATTGCCATTTTATCAGCCTCTTTTTTGCCAGATGAGCCTTGGTTTTGTCATTCCATCGTCACTATCTTCTTGGCCAATCATATGCCTTCACTTGGTTGTTTTAACCGTTCCTGAGGAACCGCTGCGATGAGTGGTCTTGTTAGCCAGCCTCTTAACCTTTATTTGTTTTGAGCAGTTCCACCATTACCGGAACCAGTTGCTACCCTTTATACCACTCGTTACTCCAGGAGGAGTCATCTTTCAGCTCTTTTCTGACTCTCTAAACATGAAAAGATTGCCGAGGCCCTTGTCGTTTCGATCTCGTTAAAGTGGACACGAATCGACATCCACCCCGTATACGTTTACCCCTTTTTCGGGCTGGGATGGATTATTTACGAAAAAGGAATACCCTAGCCTATCGCGACTAGGAGGTTTTCTCGGATATTGTTTTCTACCTTTTCGGGTCCGAGGAACTATCTACGAAAAGGGACCGTTGGAGTTTAATTTTCAGCTGTCTTTTCAAACTCTCTAAACATGAAAAGACGTCGATTTCTCCCTTTGTCAGACTCGTTAAACCCTGATGACATTGGATTCGGTCGTGATGACGATATTCAAGTTTCTCCTTCCTAGGTCTCATTAAATGTACTAGGATGGATTCGTCCGAAGGACGGATTTATATGACAAGCATATGGTATCCTGTTCAAGCTTGTTATAAAAAATAATTGGGGTACTCACCAGAAATGGTGGGGGAAAATGGAACCAGCATCGTTTTCGTGTCGGCAGTATGTCGCTCTTGAACATGACACTTGTCTGCATTCGTGTCGGGTTGGGGACATCTCATCTCGTTCTTCACTTTGCCTCCATGGGTTTGGATAATACCTTTTGACCTCTCATCTGCTCATTGCCTCGTCACCATGACCTCTGATCCATTGATGTCAAATACTGCCAAGTCCACTGTCGTGCCATTTACATGTTCAAGAGAAGTTGACCTCTGCAAGTATCAACCTTCCTTTGATTCTCATATAATCCTGATTCACTAAAACATTATGTTCCTCTGTCTCATGTCGATGATGTGGGAAACATTATGGCCCACCTTCGATCAAGGTCACTTCCTGTCGACTTCAGCTCATTATCCAGGAAGATGGTCTAGAGACTCTTTCATGGTACCTTGGAGCCTGCATGCCTCAATGGCAGGTTCGTCGCATTCAACGTGAGGTTTTCATCATTGGCCTCCGATCGAGTGATTCTACGGGTGTTCGACACCAGCTCATTGATTCACACGCCGTAGATTGTACCTACAGTACCTTGAGGGCCATTGTCATTATTGGTGGTTCCTCTCGCGTTTGTTAACAACTTTCATCATTGGCTGGTAATCAGACGATGTTCTTGCATGTTCGACTTCAGCTCACATATTCGCATGCTTGAACTTGTGCTTTGTTCGGGTCGAGATGGAGCGCAAGACCCTGGATTGTGTCTGTTGTAAGCCAGGCTGCGATATTGTGGATTATTATGATTATTTACATGACTCACTGATTGGATGGCTGTGACCATACCTGAGTCTATTTATCGATCTTCATTGGATGGCTGCGTCCATGCCTTGGATCTAGATTATTGTACACTCTGTTATGGATGGCTGCGCCCATACCACACATATATATCATGTATCTGAGACATCAGTTGTACTTCGCTTCGCAGGTTTTCCGATGGCGGTGTTTTCGGTCGGCATGTTCTCGTAAAGCATTTCACCCCTCTCTCTCTCTTTCGGGCCTCATGCTTTAGGGGGCATCTGTTACACAGCAATTTGTCACCGTCCCTGCAATCCCCATCCCGCACATTGGAGGGCTCATTCTGTGACCTGTGGGCAGAGTTAAGACTTGAAAATAATTTCATTGCATCCCTCTGAAGATGAGCTTTAATTTCCCTGAAGACATCTCCCTGCAAAAAACCCTAAAAATAGCTCTTTTTCCATTGGCGCGGTTCCATAGTTCAGCCCTCGCGCCAAGAGGGAAATCCTCCAAAGAGGGCGCGCCAATTGGCGCTTTGTCATAGAGCCGCACCCGCGCCAACCATATTAAGTGGTGTTTTTTAAAAATAAAAGGCGGAAGTTTCATCCTAACAAATTCCTGGATTGATTTCTATCTTGAGTTGGGAGGTTTGGCTACGGATTTCCATAGAGAGGAAGTGGTTTGCCACCTCTCATGGAAGCTTCCTTAATGATAGGGCCAATCCCATAATTATAGGGATCCCAACTCCCCTTCCTCCTTCTATAAAAGCTTGCTCATTTCCATTGCAAGCTAGTTCCAAAGAGTGGCAGAATTTCTAAGTTCCCAAGAGCTTTCATGCTGCAAAAGCCTTCTTGATTCCCTAAGGCCAAATCCAAGCAAGGAGACTATTGCCAAGTATCTGGAGAGAGAGGCTTGTCCCATCCTTGATAGGCTTTATCGAGACATGTTATGCTGACGACCCACCAAAGGAGAATTCGACGTCGAAGCTTTGGTTGTATTCTTCTTTTGATTCTTTAATGATAAGCGACTATTGGTTATGGTTCCACTCTTGTTCTTGATCGTGTTCATGAGTTATGTCCTCTTCGACTGATATATAGTTGTATGTACTGGATTTTATGCTTGCGTTTGTGTTGTTTCTTGCATGCGCAGGTGCCCAATCACGGAGATCATGAGGGCTGTGATCTACCAGGGCGAAGGAACGGGAGCACCACCTCTTCTACAAACGACAGCGTCGGATTCTAGGCAAGCCTTCCTCGCAAGTCGGTTTATTTACAATTAGGAACCTACACTGTAGCGTGTTTGATTGTTGCTAGACCCGATCTGGGCTAGTAGGGATTGCCTCTGTCCGCAGAGGGGATTTACCTCCTCAACACCTTTTCTCCAGATGACACCTGTAACATACTTAAACACCAAAATAGCTACGGAATGCTTGAATGGCTAAAAAATGACTTCATTCTGTAGCTAAACTGTTCAAAAATCATTAAGACAACAAAAATCACAAAAGTACAATAAGTTAATCATTGTATGCAACCTTTAAGTAATCTTAGTCATTCTCATTGAGTTTTAGGTTTATGAAATGATAAAGGAATGATGAAATGAAGTGAAGTTTGGCAAAAGAGAAGACAATTTCAGGGCTCAACACTTGGGTCTTCAAATCCTGGATAATTTCTTTTTCATTTCACATCATAAACATATCATCCACATACAAGACCAAATAAATAACATGGTCACCAATTAATTTAAAATATACACAGTGATCCTCTTTGCTTCTGGTGAAGCCAAGTCCCTGTATATAAGTATCAAATTTCTGATACCACAACCTTGGTGACTATTTTAACCCATACAGAGACTTTTTTAACCTGCATACCAGTTCTTTCTTACCCTTCACCATAGAGCCTTCAGGTTGCTTCATGTAGATCTCCTCTTCCAGATCCCCATGAAGAAATTTTGTCTTCACATCCATCTGTTCTACCTCAAAATCAAAGGCAGTATACACAGATAAAAGTAATCTAATAGAAGTAACCTTGGAAACAGAAAAAAAATATCACCAAAATCAATTCCTGGCACCTGGGAATAACCTTTTTCTACCAATCAAGCTTTGTATTTCTCCACTTTTCCTTCTAAATTCATCTTCTTCTTAAACATTCATTTGCTCTTGATGGGCTTCTTTCCATCCGACAACTCCACCAGATCCCATGCCTCATTTTTTGCAAGGATGCCATTTCATCAACCATGGCCTCCTTCCAGATTTTTCCATCCTCTGAATCTACTGCCTCCCTGACAGTTATGGGATCATCATCAGTTATAGTTAAAGAAAAATTTGAACAGAAAGCAGATGGAGTATACCTTTATAGTTTCCTTCTTTCCCAAACTGATCTTTTCATAGCTGGTGTTTATGGCTCTTTCTCTTCTGAATCTTCTTTTGTTGTAGAGTCAAATCCATCCTCCTTTAGCTCAAACTCTATCTTCTCAGGTTCCTTTGGTAGGAATTCATGTTTAACAACATCTTTCACCTCTCTAAACACAACATCTCGGTTATAGACAACCTTCCTTGTTTCTGGGTTCCAAATATTTTAACCTTTTAAACCATCCTTATATCCAATAAAGATGCACCTTTCAGATTCATTATCCAACTTGGTCCTTTTCTCCTTTGGAACATGTACATATGCATCATATCCAAATACCCTTTGATGTGAAAGAGAGGGTTTATTACCAGTCTGTTAGTGTCTCCTGATTTGGCAGATTGGTAGACCAAATGCACAGGGTAACATCAGACCAGTATTTGGAGTCCTAGGACCTAGCCTTCCTGGACTCATAGAGGGATCTCTCTATTGTTTACAAAGGATGTAAACTTGTTTGATTTTAGGGTTTTTATTTTTAGGCTAGTTTTTAAGTGTAGGGTTTGTTGTTTGTTTTGGTTGGGTAAGATGAACAGGTAGAATAGGTGAAGTGAGAGGTCTTTAAATAATTGGGTTATGGAGTCAATGAAAGTCATGGATATCTCAATAATGAATCAGAGTGCATTACAGGGCCAATCTAGCAAGGTTAATGTATCCTTAAGATTATGTGTGAAGTGGGATGGACATCAAGTTGGTGAATAAGGTAGGGAAAAGGGAAATCAAGAATCCTTTGTCAAATACATATAACAAGGAGGTCTTAAACACTGATAAAAAAAATATATAGCTCATGAGGTAGGACAAACCATTAAGCTCAATGAAAATACTTAAACCAATAACCATTCAAGCCAAACAATTTCAATGAAATATAGAAGGCGAGAAATTCATTTAACTCCTAGTGATTTCACCTTCAAGCTTTAGAACACATTTAAGATCAAATATAACTTTAATCCATGAAGAGGGAACTCCTAAACATCATAAATCAAGCTATAAAGAACTTTGAGGCAAACTGATAGGCATGGACGAAGGGCAATATCAAAACAAGACCATTTGACTTAACCTAGCAAGCAGTACTTCAAAGAGAGGTTTCAAGACAGAGTTTTGATAGCATCAAATAAGCAGGGCTTACCATGAAACATATTTGTAAACTAGAATACTAATCCATTAATGAAAAAAACAAGTTTAGGTGGGCCTAAGGAGCAGTTAAGAGTTCCTTAAGCTGACCCAACAGAGGAAAACATCAAGGCAATAGAAGGCAGGAGGACTAAGGTGCTTCAAAGAGAATTTCTCAACCTATACTTTTCTGTTCTACTGCAAAAAATAAGGATGAAACATAATGATAACAAGAAAACATGAAAAAATTAAGAATACATCACCATTAACCAAGCTCATGGATCCTGAAAACAAGCTTCTCCATCATCAATCCAAGCAATCCATTCATAATCTCCACAACACCAATTTCTTCTCCAAGCTCATAAAAACCATGTATTGCTCTCAAAGCTCATCAAATGCCAACATTTAAAATGAAGCCCTCATTTTCTATTTAACTCAGCAAAGGAGGGAAGAAACCCTAGATAGGGTTGGAAAAATTCAAAATCACCCATAAATGTCATTTATGCCTAAGAGACCATGCAAGGCCCAAGGCACAAAATATCTCATGAAATAAATGCTAAAATAACTTCTTGCACCTAATTCTAGAGTGATTTGCCTAAAAAAAAACTAAAATATGATTTTTCAATAAATGAGTGTGTTTTGTTGAGTTTTGGCCAAAAACACACTAAACAGTCCATTTGTGCAGCGCCACTTTTAGAAGAAAATAGGCTCTTTTGCAACCAAGTTTTGGACCCCTTCCCGATGTCGGATTTGGCTCCGTGATGGCTCGTTGGAAAGCCTGATGAGTCTAATTTATAAAATTTATTTTATTTTCCTAATCTAGCTCCCATAGCCTATCCAAAATGTAAAAAAACCAAAACTTCCAATAGCGCAACGCTAGGTATGAAATAGAGGCAGAATGGTGAAAATTTAGGTGTTTTTTTGACCTTTTGAGGGGTCAAAACTGCTCCAAATCATCTCAAACTTGGTGAGAAAAGCGTACTAGTGATGTGAAACCCAAAAATGCTGAGTTTTCCTCCTAAAGATGTTCCCTGGATTAGCGTAGCGCCAGTGGTGCTGCATTAATGGGCCTTAAAAATCACAAAAAACAAAAAGTGTTCCAAATTTTCTCAAAATTGGTGGAGGCCTCCCTCAAGGGGTCTTGGAGACATGTTGAGAAGCTGATTCTAGAAATCCAAGGTTATAATTATCTTTTTCCTCCTTTAGGGTTTGGACTTCAAGGAGGGCTTCCTTCAGTTTGGCACAAACAAGCTTGTGTTTCATGGCATAGTACTTGGTCATATTTTTCTGGAGGGCCAAACCCCTTTTTATCTTCTTGAAGTGCTTGTGATCATTATTATAATATTGAATGATGTATTGTGCCATGCCAAAATCTCTCTCCCACTCCTTGATTTGTGCATCCTTTCTTTGGAGTAGCAGTCTGGTGGCCATCTCCTTATCTTCATTATCACTGTCTAGGTTGATGAGTTGAGGCTTTTGAGTAGATAGCTTTCTATTATTACCTTTCTTAACATTGTACATATTTTATTTACCCTTGTCAAGCCTTGGAGTTGATGCATATGGCAAGGTCCCTTGCCTTTTGGAGGCAACAAACACTTTCCTTGGCCCTCTTTGGTATGTGCATGAAAGAGGTGTGATGGGGATTTTACTGGTCTCTTTGCCATGGCTGTGACCTTTGATGCTGCCATCAACTTCTTCACATTTAATAGGATCTTCATTATTCATTACTTTCTCTATTTCATCACTGCTATTTTGATCCTCAACACTATTATCATCATTACCTTCTTTACTGCCTTCCATATTGTAGCTTTGGTCTTCATTTGGACTATCAACCCCTGCAATTGCTTTTCTTGGTTTTTTTCATCACTAAGGTTTTTTTCTTCATCATCTCCTACACTGCTATCATTTTCATTATCACTAGGGGGCTGATTGGTGTCATGACAGTTTTTGTGGATCATCTGCATATACTTTTCTATTTTATTTTGAAAATCAAAAAAAAAAAAAAACAAAAAATCTGAAATTCAAAAAAAGTATATGCAACAGTATAATGTTTTTTATACTGTAACATAAAAAATAAATGTTTCTAAAAGCTTGATGAAAATTAAGTTTATTGATAAACTTTATTTGGATGTATATTATAGTTTCATGTTTAAACGTCGAGCAAGTCTCCAAGCGGAAGTAGCAAGTATTGAAGATTATAGCCGGATGATAAAATGCGGAGGCGCAAAGAACTCGTGAGTTATTGAATCAAGTGCCCCCGCAGTTGACCTGTTTGACCACGTGGTAAACAACGATCAACGGTGTGGATTCATTGCGGGGGGGATTAGCCAAAGTTTTCCGCCGTACTCCAGGAGCCTCCGCAATGACGTCATGAGGCAAAGTGGAAGACAGCTGTAATCCACGATAAACCTTGTCAACGGCTTTTTACACGTCATTTCAAGCATTTATTACGGGTTTGCGCGGCTTTTAAATTGATCTTTATCCCATTTTCAAATCATTTGTATTTTTTTTTCCCTTTGAGCCATGTCGTCGCCACCTTTTCATTCTCCACTACTCTATGGATTGCTTCTATTGTCTGTTCAGCCATGGCTAAGCGATTTTCACTACTTGGTTCGACTAGCCACATTTCTCTCATGGAAAATGAGAGAGATATCCAAGATACCGTGTCTTCCGTAAACCATCCCCTCTTTTATCATCAAGTAACCCTAAATGCCGAGAATTCCCCAGTTTTTTCTGCCATGAAGAAATCCGGTGTCCTGTCTACATGTATCCCAAAAGCTCATTTCTTTCCCGAATTTATCTGTTGGCTGGTTTCTTCAATGTATCCCGGTAAGTGCTTTATAATGAATTCGCAGGGGGAGAATGTTCTACAGGTGTCGACGCAGTTGATTCGCCAAGCGTTTTGTTTCTTTGAAGACGAGTCATCACTTCAATTCTCAGAAGACTCATTGGCAAGTTATTTTGAAAACCTTTCAGGAGAAGAATTTAATCAGTGTATGTTTCATTTGAGACCAAATTCAAAACAATTTCAACTAGAAGGTGAAGAATTCAATTTGGAGATTTTTGATGCTGACAATAGACCTGTTCTGAGTTGTATTGCAAAAATTTTGGGCAAATATAATGACCTTACAGTTGACAAATCAGTGTTAGGAATGTACGCAATGATGATGAAACCAGGGACAGTTCTGGATATTCCATCTTTCTGGCAAGAGACTGTCAACTCTCAGTTGATGAGCTTTTCTCTCACAAGTTCCTTTAAATTCCCCTCATTGATTGTTTATTTATTCTTATATCAAAATGTTGAAGAATTTATGAGTTTGGGGTTAAATATAATGGATGTCAACAAACAGAAGCAGTCAGTTATATTTTGGACTGACATAATTAGAAGAGAGGGAAATGAAACAGGGTTGTTTGAGTTTTCCAGTCAATATATGTCAATTGCTTATACAATATTGACTGTGGTCTCTCCCCCTTGTTTTCTACCAAAATCCAGGGAGTTTTTACAGTTGGGACCTAGTTGCAGGTTTGGGGATTGGTTTGTGTTTGAGGAATATTCTGAGATAAGATTGTATGGAACTAATATTGAGCCTTACAGGCTCCCAACTTTTGTGCCTATGAGGCTTTTTGCCCTTGAATTCATCAGACAGAGTCTCAATGTAGATCAGGTGCATTTTTTTCCCATGAAGAAAGGTCTCATGTATAAGTTGCCCATGAGTGTGGGACCCTTTGTGGTAAATACGAGACAAGCATTTGGTGAAGTGTCTAAGTTGTTGGAAGAGACACATCTGTTACTGGGTGAAAAATGGTCATATGATCCTCATGGAGTGATTTCCCAAAGGAGAGCTGAAAATGGATATTATGCTTTTACTCACAAAAGTAGACCTGAGCAGGAAAAGCTGGCAAACCTAGGAGAAGTAAATTCAGCAAAAACAAGCATTCAGACACCTATTATAACTGAAAAGATAAATAAAAGAAGTAAGGATTCTGTTGTTGAGTTAGATGATGAAGAGCCAAGAGAGGAGAAAAGAACTAAGTTGGCTGAAGATCATTCTTCAAATTCACTAGGTTTTACCTTCCATTTAAATGAAGAGCAAAATGCTCCCTCTTCTCCTGGAGGTCATGAGCTTTACCAAGAAAAGGTGCCCTCAGTTAAACAGGTGTTTACACAAATTAAAGAGAAGAATCAAAGAATAAGAACTAATAGGGAGGCTCAGGCAGAGCATCACATAGCTACTAATCAGACTAGGTTGCTAACTATGATGGATCTCGAGAAGGATAAGTTCAGAATGGCTTTAACACATCCAACATGGATGTCTCTTGGATCCTCAAGTGGTTTCAATGTTGTAGATATAACTATGGATGTTAAGAAGATCCCACTGTTAGATAAGATGAATCTACATACACAGACTGGACAATTAATTGTCAATGATCTAACTAAGACCAATGTCACAGCTGTTAAAGCTGAAAATATGCTAGCAAAGGTTATCAAGCAGCTCAAGTTGGAGAAGGCCAATTCAAGGGCCTTATTAGTTCAAAATGAGGAGTTGAAAAAGATTATCATAAAGGTTGGTGTAGATCCTAGTGAAAAAGCTGTAGTACAGAAGTTCATGGAGAACGCTGAAATAGAGATATCCACCCTGAGGAAAAAGCTGAAGTTACCTGCTGCAGAGCATTCAATGGCTGCAGAAGTGGCAGAGGTGGAGAAAGAGAAAGAAGAACTCTGTCAACAATTGTTGCGTAAAGATGAAGAATTGTCTAAAATAAAGCAGACTGCCATCTCTTTACAAAATCACATTGAAAATCATACTTGTACCTTTTTTTTTCCTACAGGTGATACATATCCCCAAGCACAGATTGTTCAACTCAATACAGAAATGAAGATGGCAGAAAGAGATCGCAAGCAAGCTCAAGCAGAATTAGAAATGGCCACAAAGATCATACGTTCACTAGGAAATGAAGCTGAGCAAAATAACTGAATTTACAAAAGGCTGAAGCCGAGATTAAAGATCTCAAAGAGAAATTAAAAGGAAATATCTCACTTATAAAGGCTAAAGATATCATTTGGGGTGAAATTATCTTAGAAATGAAGTCCAATTGGAACTTCTTGAATATAGTTGCAAAGGAGAAAAGCCTTATCTCAGAATATGAAGAAGAGATCCCATCTGATAAGCAAACAACAATTAAGAGAGCCAATTGGGCTAGCAAGTTCATAAAATTTATTAATTCCAAGTCAGATGAGGAATTAGAAGACATTGGAATAAAGGATAGATATTTCTATGCTGTGGAGGTTAATAAGATGATAATTAGGAATGATCTCCGAAAAATTACAGAAAAGAGACTACTGGGAATCAAAGAGACAGTGAAAAAGTTTGATATATCATTTGATAAATTGACAAGAATAGGTTTACCTTCATGTTGGACAAAGAAAGGAAACATTCTGTCATGGAAATTTTATGAAGATTCATTAATACTGGCAAAAAGAAAGATGGATAACAGGCATGAAAAGACGCAGATTTTAAAAGGAGAAACAATGTTTAATTTCTTGCAAAGGCATTTCAATTTGTTATGGATGGTGAAGACTCTCTTCACAGAAATACCTACACACAGTCAGATTGTTGCATTCAGGTTGGAATATCATAGTTTCAAGAATTCATCAACAACCCAAAGTGAGATATGGAAAAAGTGCAAAACATTCTCAATGGACTCGGCAAAAGGAATCCCAGCATCTCAACAAAAAGTAGCCGTTGACTCAGCAACCGTATCAGAAGCGGCTGTTCTTATAGATTAGGAATTTTCAATTTCACGTTATGTTATTTTCTCAAAATCATGTAAATTGTAATAGGACCTTTTTGAGGCATGTACCTCCGTAACTGTAAGTAGTTAAAGCAGTTAGAATTAGTTTCATCGCTGGAAACTATTTTGTTATTTTGTATTTAAAGAAGATTCCAAGAAAGGAAAAGGTTCCGAGTTTTGAACCTTGAAGCCAAATTTTTGTACTCAAGAATGGAAAATTAATGAATGAGTATGCAAGTTTCTATCATTCTGTTTATGCTGAAATTTTTTCCAGTTTACACAATTTTTTCTTATCTCTGAATAAAATAGAGTAAGGAGCAGCAGGTCTCTTTATACATATGTATTTAAGAGTTAAAAAAACCTTAATGTGCGCTCCTCTGTTTTAAATTTATCTTTACTTAATTCTTCAGGGTTTTAAAATGATAGATTCTGTTTGAAACAACATATCAGATTGAAATCCTCTTCTCTTTTTCTTCCATTCATTCAATTCAGCATAAGTGAAATATAGCATTGCAGAACATGCATGGATTTGATATTTAAGGGTTTCATAATCAATGTTTAGAGGTTTATAAGACAGAGACAAATATTTTTTCATTTGTGACATAATCAGATAATGTCTTAAGCACTGATTCCTTATCACAGCTAAGGAATTGTCTCTTAAGGTACAACAACAGTCATGACTATCTCTTTTGCTGCCTTGTTTCTCACTGCCTGTTCTATCAGTGTCATTTTCTTTGTCACTGTCTTGTTCTTCAAATTCTGTTTCTACCTCATCATTTCCCTCTTTCATATAATCACTGTTATCCTCATGACTTTGCTCGTTGTTTTCATGGTTATGCACATTTTCTCCTTGACTGTCATGTTCACTCTCCCTTTGATTGTCCACCTCCTCATCTTTATCACTACCATGTTCACTGTCCTTTTGACTGTCAGCCTTCTCATTTTCATCAACATCTTTTTCGTCATCACTTTTTCCATATGCATCATCCTTTTCTTTACTTTGGGCTGACTCCTTTGCATCATTACCATCACCGCCTCCCTCCAAATTGTCACTATTTTTGTCTTCGTCACTGCTATGTTCATTTCCCTCCTCTTCACCATCATTTCCCTCTTGCTCTTTTTCATTAATTTCTGTCTCTGCCTCGTTGATTTCATCACCTCTACTGTCATCACTCTTTTCATCATTTTCTGGCTCATCCTCATGTTCATCATTGGTTTCCATGTACTCTGCCTCAACATGATCCTCTTGGTTTCCAACATCATCATCAAACTCATCTTCATTGCAGACTGATTTATCATCACCTTCATCCTGATCTTCATGTGATTCTTCATTGCCACTTCCTGCTTCACCTAATGCATCAAGAGAAGGAGAGGAAGGGAGGTTTTCCTGTGGTGAGGGTACTTGTGCAGATGAGGAGGAAAGATTTGGTTGATGAGGAGGCTGTGGGCTTGTGAAAACTTCATGGGCTATGACCACATCCCAAGGTATACCTTGCAGCTCCAAATGATGTAATACCACCATATTGATCAAGGAATGGTGAAATAAGCTTTGCTTTTGTTAGGATGGAGTCCTCCTTTGGACAACAGAAGACATATTCTCCATGCTTCTATAGAGATAGTAGGGCAAGTTGAGCAACTTAACCCTTGTGAAATGCAAGAGGAGTCTAACATGGTAGGAATAGAGCCTAGAGTATCTCCCCTCACAGGTGAAGTACTTCATGATAACCAACATCAAGGTTGCAAATCTGTGTTTGAGGTGTGAGAAAGGGAAAACTGTCTTGCTGCCTCCTCTATACCTTGTTTTGATAAAGGGCTCTAAAAAGTCTTTGTCCAGTTTTCCCTTCTTATACCATTTTTCACCCATAGCAGGGATACTTGTGGCCTCAGAGATGGCACCTACTGAGATCTCAAAATCCACTCCTGCAAGGCTTGAGTGCTTGTTGTGTAAGTTGAGAATGAATAGCATTGTGAGCTCTAGGTGGCTTTTCACTTGTCTAACTTTCTCACAAAATTGAAAACACCTTGTATTATGAAAACATGACAGGATCCTAGGAGAGGAGGTGATGGCCACTGTGCTTTGAGGTTCCAATCTATCGGCTTTCCTTCCCTTATGTTTTGGTCTTAAATTCCTTTGACCACTTTCACTGCTACTACTATTTTTAGCTCCTGACATAATGATAGGAGATGTTGGTTGACATTCTAGGGCTTGGTGAAATAAGATGAAGATGATGATGAAGTAAACTTTGTAGTGAATGAGGGATGTGGAGGTTAGGGTTTTTAGGATTAAGTTGCCTTGGACCCTAAGGAGGCTTTTCTCAAAGGTGTATTGCAGCCACCTTAACTCACTTACCCTTACATGACATCAAACTGGTTTCAAGGAGGTTTAAAAACAAAGACTCCTTTTCATGCAAGACCTAGGGTTTACCCACTTAGGGTTTGAACATTCAAAGCCACAAAATACTAAAATTTATTGAAAATTTGTTTGGGGACAAGGAAAGGAAGTCACTTACCAATTTTTGGCTCTCTGTAGACCTTTGGAGGCAGTTTAGAAAGTGAATTTGAGAGTTAGGGCAGAGAAATTTCCTTTTTGGAGGCTTTTTGCATTAGCGCAGTGCCTTGCCCGAGCTGTCGGGTTAGCCTATTAGCACAGCGCCGGCAAGCCTGATCGTGGGTTAGCGCAACACCGGGCGCATGCAACAATGGTCAGTCTCCGGGTGACTCGCGCCCACGTTTACGCAGCACTGGGCCAAATTTGCGTAGTTCCATGTTGTTTTGAACGACCAGAGGATGGATTAGCACAGCGTCAACCCCTTTTTGCCTAGTGCCACTGATTTGTGCAGCACCAGAAAAAACTTGCCCAGAAACGGTAAGAAAACTCTATTTTCTCTCCTGAAGCTTCTTTCTCTTCACAAAGTGAAAAATGAGTTTGATATGAAAATTGAAACACCTTTATACCCCTTGAGAGTAATAAATAAAATTTATAAACCCACTTTACTATGTTAGCATTGGATCACTTTATAATTTCCACTAATGTCTCCTTGACCTTTTTGCAGGGGCCTATAACCTTCTTAAGTCATTTTCTTTGGGTAATGGTGTACTAAAGGATGAAAAGGCCTGCCCCCCCCCCCCCCCGCTTTTTTAGCTTTGAAATTCTGGGGATTGTCCAAACTGTCTCTTTTGAAAAACTGAAACAATGATTTTACCCTTTCTATAATTTATTAAGTGAAGTTGATCTAGGTGGATATTGGTGGTCTCCCACCTATTCCATTTGGACCCGCAACATCAATTCTTTTAGTTTTTCAGCTTCAGCATAGCTTACTATTTTTAGCAGGTTTTTGGGTCCTGCACACCCGGAGCCATTTTGGGGACTCAATGATCTAGGTGGATATTGGTGGCCACCCACCGAGTCCATTTGAACCCCCACCATCAATTATTTCAGTTTTAAAGTTTCAGCATAACTTACTATTTATAACAGTTTTTCGGGTCCTGAACTTCCGGAGCCATTTTGAGGCCCTGAACGACGTTTTTTGGGAAAACGGGAAGCAACATGGTCTACAACCCATGTTTGTCACTCAAAAGTTGTATTCCTTGGATAGATATTTCTAACAAGCTATTGAGCGCATCAAATGGAGATCGGATGCCAAAGTTACGTCCCCAGGAAGCTGAAACACTAATTTACCCAAACGGGGCCCATAGTTTTGGTGCTTCATCTCCTAGGGTTAAGTTTTTGGATGTTTCGAGTTTTACATTGTTTCTCAACAATAAATAGGCCTTCGAGCCTCATTGTAAGATAGTTCAAGGGCTGGTAGCCACCACATCTCTTCAAAGGGATAAGCGCTACCAGTGCCCTAGCTCGTCCATTTCCATTATTTCTATAAGCATGTTTCAGTTAGTTGTTTTGTAACACAGTTCATAGGCCTGTAGCTGCCACATCTCTTCTGAGAGATAAGCCTACCAGTGCCCTAGCTGTTTATTTCCATTCTGTCTGTAAAAAAATTTCAGTTCTGTAACACAGTTCAGAGGCCTGTAGCCGCCACAACTCTTCTCAGGGATACGCTACCAGCGCCCTAAATGTTTATTTCAGTCATTTATTTTATTAATAAAATGAAGCACTATTTCCACTGCATCTTTGTATCTATGGCTAGATGTGTATTCTGTTGCGTTCCTGCATAAAATCTGGATCAATGGTATTAGAGCGGTCTTCTCTTTCTCTGTTTTTCTTTTCATGTCCCCAACACAGCCAGGGTATAAGGATTTCAACCTCGCAACCCCGACGACCCCCCATGGCGGAAGGAAAGAAAGGCAAGGGAGCAAGAGATCCTATAAAAATATTGCTTGAGGAGGCCCTCAAGAAAAATAGGAATGCAATGACGGATAAATTTTCCCAGATATTTCAACGGCTGCCCACCGGTGGCACATATACATCCAACACGTCCGCCTACAAGTCTGCGACATCCTGGACAAATCCAATACCAAGTTCAGCAAAATCCCCCCCCCACCCCCCCAATGGAGGAACTTAATGCAATGGAGGCAATTTCTTCCTAAGGAGGGAGGAATGATCCAGGTGGAAATCGGTGGTCTCCCACCTATTCCATTTGGACCCGCAGCATCAATTCTTTTAGTTTTTTAGCTTCAGCACAACTTACTATTTTTAGCTGGTTTTCGGGTCTCGCGCACCCAGAGCCATTTTGGGGACTTAATGATCCAGGTGGATATTGGTGGCCACCCACTGAGTCCATTTGAACCCCCACCATCAGTTATTTCAGTTTTTAAGTTTCAGCACAACTTACTATTTATAGCAGTTTTTCGAGTCCTGAACTTCTAGAGCCGTTTTAAGGCCCTAAACGATGTTTTTTGGGAAAACGGGGAGCAATATGGGTCACAGACCAATGTTTATCACTCAAAAGTTTTAGTTCTCGAATAGATCTTTCTAACGAGCTATTGAGTGCATCAAACGGAGATCGGATGCCAAAGTTACGTCCTCGGGAAGCTGAAACACCAATTTACCCAAACGGGTCCCACAGTTTTGGCGCTTCATCTCCTAGGGTTAGGTTTTTGGATATTTCAGGTTTTACATTGTTTCTCAAAAATAAATAGGCCTTTGAGCCTCATTGTAAGACATTTCAGGGGCTGGTAGCCACCACATCTCTTCACAGGGATAAGCACTATCAGTGCCCTAGCTCGTCCATTTCCATTATTTCTATAAGCATGTTTCAGTTAGTTGTTTTGTAACACAGTTCATAGGCCTATAGATGCCACATATCTTCTCAGAGATAAGCCTACTAGTGCCCTAGCTGTTTATTTCCATTATGTCTGTAAACAACTTTCAGTTTTGTAACACAGTTCAGAGGCCCGTAGCCGCCAGAGCTCTTCTCAAGGATACGCTACCAGCGCCCTAGCTGTTTATTTCAGTCATTTATTTTATTAATAAAATGAAGCACTATTTCTGCTGCATCTCTGTATCTATGGCTAGATGTTTATTCTGTTGTGTTCCTGCATAAAATCCGGATCAACAATTGACCTAAAACATGAGTTTCTCACCTTTTACTGATTTGGCAATGATATGTCTTTTTGGCAAAGATGTGTACATCATGCTTGCCATGTTTTTTTCTTGGCCACTTCTGATTTCTGTAGGTGCCATAACACAGGGTTTTTGGTCTCTTTGTCATTGTTTGGACTTTTTATAGCCTTTAGTCACCCAACAGGGATTTTAGGGTCATCATGATTTTCATTTTGACATTTCACCTCATGTTTTCTTTATCTTGACCATTTTGAAGACCTTTGACTGTACTTGGAAAGCTTAGGCCCCCCTCGCACTGATACTCTTTACAAATTCTTCCTTTGGTGCAACGAAGCAGTGCTACCTTGGAAAACTCTAGAGAACACCTTGGACATCCTTTGAATGCCTTCTATTGTTATGAAGGAGGACTTATCATCCTCATTTGACTTGTTCTGTCTATCCTTCCAAACCTTTAGGTTTCAGGGCTGTTAGAGAAGAATATGTAGTGTTATCTTCTAAGTTCTCTATAGCCCTTTCAGGTTCATTAATTTCTATTTAGTTCACCTCACCTTTTCCCTTTTTTATTTATAATTTATGAAAATCTTCAATGTGTCCTTGGTTGTGTTGTTGTGCCTTCTATCTTTGTGGTCTTTGTGACGGTTCCTTGCTTGGCAACACTGTTTTGTCAACCAATCCCAAAACCCTGAATCTCATTGTACATAGGCCTGTTGCCTTTCCTTGCTGTGGATGTCTTCTTGTGATGACTCACCCTATTACCTTACCTCTTTTTATGCTGATGGCCATCTTCAATCATTCTTTGCAGAAATGTGAGCAAGGGCAGTTGTCCCTTGTACAAATTGTGCTTTCACCAAGGAGGCCTTCCTTGAAGGGTTTTTGATTAGTTTTGGACAAAGTTACTTGACCTTCTTCTTCTTTGAATGCAGCCTCTTTTCACAGGAAAAACAGAGATTTTTAGAACACCAAATCAACCCTATGACCTATGAAACCGTAGGTGACCTAGTGGAAAGCTCTTTGGACTTGGCCTTTGACTGAAAAACTTGGCTTTGAGGTCATCAAGTGTAAAATATAGTTTTTGATAGACTGATGTATTGAAGATCCAAAATCCAATGTACTTGATTTATCTAAAGAGCCTACAGAGATAGTTTTGAGACCATCAATGCTTGAGGTATTTTTAGAGATATAAGAGAGTTGATTGATTGGTGGCCCTAGGTAGTAGTGGAGGGGTTAGGAAAAACAAAATAGAGGATTGAGGCCAAAGGTGACAAAACATAGAAAAAATGAGTGACATGAGCCCATGATGGGTCTTCTGGGATTGGTGAGCTGAGCTTGACATGATGGGAAGATGAAATAGTGAAAAATATATCCTAAGTATAATGAAGGTAGTGAGATTTCTAGAACTCACAATGTTCATGAACTTTGTTTCTAGAAATCTAGGATAAGTATTTAGTCATCCATGAGAAGCAAATATTACTGATGACTAACAGTGGCTCCACTTGGGGAGGGCAACTCCTTTTCAGGAGGTGTCCAAAAATTTAGATATCTGGCTTAATGGAGACCAGTGCCTCATCCATTGGGTAGATTTTTACCTCTTTTCACTTGCTGATGCTTACTTTGAAGTTGTGATCTCAATAATCTGAAAGAAATGATTAGCTCAACTTCATCTTTACCTACCCAATCCTACTTGCCAAACATTTTTTCTTCCTTGGGTGCACTTGAACTCGCAAACCCTTGTCATTCTTTTTATCTTGAAAGCAAAAAAATATATTTACTTCTATCTTATTTCTTCCAAGAGTTCATATTATGCTAATGAAATCTTTTATTCTCTAACTAGACTACTCAACTATCAAGATTAAGCTATTTGATAGGAATCATTCACTAAGCTATAAAAATGAAATTGAAAGCATGGTTTAAATCAGGATTTAGGCAATCTAACTTACCATGGGTTTGTGGCATAAGAACAAGCTGCACACAAATATAATTTTTGTATAAAATGAAACTTCAGGAAATATAAGGGCTGTGATCAATCATGTGCTAAGCATCCCTATTTTCCTCTTTGGTTCAGATTTGAGCATGTGGAAAAAATATCTTTCATTCCTAATCTATCTTTCGACAAGTCATGTTTGAATGATTTGACCAGCTATCTTTCACTAACTTATCAACAATAAATTGAAAACATGTCTCAACCATGATTAGGCTAGATGACTGAAACAAGACCTTCTTTTTGAACCAACAGTGGCATTTAAGGTTGCTCACTTTCAGTAGTACTATTTTTTGGGTATGGGGCTTTACCTCTTTTCAAATCTGCCCTCTTTTTCATTCTTTCTATGTTTTTGTATTTTTTTGATTTCCCTAATGCAATGTTTATGTACAATGAATGAAAACTTTTAAACTAAGGGTTTTTACAACAATGGTACATGAGCATCCCATCCTCAAAAGGATCTCCTAACATCCTTTGTCCATTTAGTTCTTGTAAACATAAATCATAGTTATTTCCATTTGAAAACATGGTACAAGGAGTTTTCCAAAAAATTTCAAACAATCTGTGTTCTCCTTGGTATTTCTCCTTTGAGTATTGCTTCCCAAATTTGTTTCTGTCAAAGGTCCTCCTTAGGTAGGAAAGGTGTTTTTTATCAACTTCGAAACAGATGAGGATGTTATCAATGTATATCATGGAGAAAAAGTTGAAAATAGGAGCCATAGCTCTTTGGAAGGTGTCTTCAGTACTCCATAGCCTAGGAAGCATTTGGTCAAACATGTAGTTATTCCAAGGAACTTTGAAAATGTCTTTATGTTGATTGATTTGAAATGGTATCATCTGATGTTAACCTGAAACACTACCATGCAATGCCATCTTGTTAGAAACTCCTACCCTTGTCATAGGATCATTTATCTTGGGAAAAGTGTTTTTTTATTTCATGGAGGTTTTTCCTAGGTACCTAAAGTCTATACACAGCCTGCATCCTTTGGCTTTCTTTGTTAGTGATACAATTTTCCCAAGGGTTTCATAGTTTTTCTTGAAAAGAGGCCCCCTTTGAACAATGGCTATGTCACAAGGCTTTAAGATTTCAGTCCTATATACAAAAACATCCTGAATCTTCTTGCATAGCCTTATGTATTTCAACTTTGTGTGTAATGACAAGGTTCTGGACAACTTAGTCATTTTGGGCCTTCCTAGGCTGCCTACATTATACTCTTCTATATCAGTTTCAACAGACATTTCTTTAGGATTCATAGCAACATCAGTGAGAGTCAAAAAAATTTCTGGAGGGACAAAATTTTCTGATAATGAGGTGTCTATATAAGGTAAAAACATCAGACTCTTTTGTTTCAGATTCCCAAAGTTTTTTATTATGTGAGAGTATTTTAGCTCTTTTGGATTGGGAAAAGGGAAAAGTTCTATTTTAGAGGTTTTTCCTTCCCTTGAGCAACCTGAATTAGATTCTAAACTGATTTTTGGTTTTGAAATTTCATTTTTAGGTTGCAAAAAGTTAAGTTTAGTTTTATTATGATGTTGTGGTTAAGGGCTGCTATAGTTTTGGTTGTTGAGTTTTTCATGCAGAGATTGGTTTGACTATTGTAGTATGTCTAGATATGTTTCAACTTCATTTACCTGCTCATCAATGTCTCCTTAAGTATGTAAAATAAAATAATCAAGATCCAAATGTATGGAATAAAGAGGTGAATTGTTTGGCCTTCCTTTACTGCTAACCATATATTTCATGTGTGACTCTCAGTATAATCTCCTTGTTCGGTTAAAAACATGGATGGTAGCATAGGACATGTCTAGTTGAAGGTTCCCCTGAAGCTTGGCTCCTCATGATCTGGATAAAATCATGCCATACTTGGGGGGAATATCTGCCACTACTATTTCCATGACTAGATTCTTAGCAGGCACTTGTGCCAGGTTGACACAAAGATCCTTGATTAGGCCCAAACACTTGACCCTACTCGAATCGAAGGAGTACAAGTCTTTGTAAGGTTTAGTTATTTCTAGACCTAATCTCTCCATCACAACTTTTGGCATGATATTTTGAGAGGCACCAGAATCTAGCATGGCATTATGTAAGATTTTTTCATGTATGTTTAGGATGATATATAAAGGGGGAATGGATCCTTATTGATATTTTCCTTCTATTTTGGGTCCAAACAATAGCTCAGGTGTGTCATCAGCCAAGTGTAAAGTGTCGACATCATTTCCCATGTTTAGAACTTTCAAAACTTGAGACTTGTATGTGCCGTGGGTAATCAGTTCAATGAGAGGCATGGTAATCTTGATTTTGGAAATCTCTCCTTCAAAGAAGAAAGGTACTTATGTTTTAGACAGATTTACATCAGGTTTATCAGCCATGAATATTTCTACATTTTTAATTTTTTGATTCTGATTTGGAGCTATAGACAAAATAGTTTTCTCAGGGCCATTAGTGGAGGTACTAGCGCAGCTTGGGTCATTGTTTTGCTGGCTGATTTTTCCTTTGTTTGGGTCAGCTTTCTTAGCCATAGTGTTGACATTCTCTGCTGTTTTCTTAGGGGTGTTTTCAAGTACTTTCCTAACAATAGTGTCTATTTGGATTTTATTTGGAGAATCTATGTTCTTTTTGCTCCTAAGGTCATATTGCCTATAGACTTCCATTATGTCATTTTCAAATCCCAAGCGGTAGTGTTTAGAATCCTCATGGTTTGTGTCAGTTTGGTCTGAGGAAAAGAAACCTTGTTCTTCTTCAGTGAGAAAAAAATCATCTTCATTATCATAACCTATTAGGTTTATATGGCTTTCTTCAGGTTCTATAATTCCTCCTTCCTCATCTACACAGTTTTGTTGAAAGGGAGGTCTGTTTTGTTGATCACTTTCCCTTTGTTTGATTTGAGGAATGTCTCTTCTGAAGTTTTGAGCTCTAATTGTGTTTGGCTGATTGGATTGATTTTCCATAGGAGGTGTCCTTTCATTCAAGTTTATTATTTCAAGTTGAGGGCATGGTTTCATCATTGTAGGCCACTCTCTTTTTTGATCTCATCCTAGCTCTCTTTTCAATCAAGTTAATCTCTGCACTAATAGCTACCCTTTACATTTCTTCTAAGGTTGCGGGGTCTCTCTCTCTCAATTGGAATGTCATGTCTGGATCAAACCCTTCAGGAAATTTCACTAGTGCTAGGTCTTGTGGGGGTTTCATGTGAGGTGGGAGGACATTGTAGACACTATTAAACCTGGTGCAATAATGTTGTACACTTTCCCATACATTCCTCTTAATATTGTTATATTCGGAAAGGATTTGGAGGGGTTTTTTCTTGATTTCCCACTTGTTTATGAAAGTTTGGTAGAGGGAAGGGAGATCATGTATTGTGTTAGGAGTTAATGCTTTGAACCATTTTTTGGCCTCTCCTCCTAAGATTTGTGCAAATATTCTCATTTTAATGGTTTCTTCTTCTATTTCCATGTAATCAAAGGCATCATTTATCCTATCTACATGATGTTGGGCAGTGATGGACTCAGCTCCTATGAAATGAGGGATCTTGGATTGGTATTCATTTGGAAAAGGCACTAGAGGTTGAGGTAAAGCCAAGGGGGCATACCAAGCTGCCTTGATGGGAGCTAATGGAGGGTTTACAAGAGGAGGGTTAGTGAAAGGAGATGTATGATGAAGCAGAGTGGTTTGCACAGTGGTGGTATGGATGGGTGTGGTGGAAGTACTTGGACCAACAAACTGATTCTGAATAGATTTGGTATGGAAAGAGTTGAAGTGATGGAGAAGCTGAAAGTTAGGTGGTGTGGAAGGAGAGGCTTCTCTACTAGAACTGTACTGCAAATCTATGGGCTCAAGGTCAATCTGGTTAATATTAGTTTGTGACTTGCTTCTGAAAAGGTTCTTTGTATAGTGCAAGTCAAACTAAGGATCTTGCAAAGCTGTATGATGTTCAGGTACAAATATTTCTCTGTGAATTGTCCTAACAGTGGTTAAGTTTCCATATCTAGAAGTTTTCCACAAAATCTTCTCTGGGTCATCAACTATGTTGGGAGGGTTTGGGTCCGGATGAGATCTGGTATTGATCCTATGTGAAGCCAGATTTCAAACTTAAAATTCAGAGAGGCTAAAATTTTTAGGACTATTTTCCGAAGGCTGACCTCTTTTAGTGCTTGGTAAACTCTCACAGTGTAAAACTAGGTTTATAAACTTCTTAGGGCTGATTTGACACAATCCCAGAGAGACTAATGAGAACTAGTGAAGTAATAGGCCTACTGGAGGCTAGTGGAGACGCCAAGTGGATATTTTTTGATGTTTTAAGGATGTATGTTTATGTTCCACGACCAATAACTGACAAAAAACCAATCTAGTGATGTTTTTTGGGCTTTTCTGAGTTCCTATATGTAGCTCTAAGGTTTGTATGAGTGTCCTAAAGCTGAGTCATCATTTTGCTAGGATGGTGAAACAAACATAGTCTACTCTATGGCTGACAGCTTGAGTTCTCTATGATTTGAAAATGGTTTCTGAAGTCCTAAGGGGTACTTAGATTAGACATACCTTCTACCATACCATTTCCATGTAGTATCTGAAGGCCCTTCTCTCCAATATGTCCAAGCCTTTGATGCCATAACATGGTCTTTTCTCCGGAGACCGCTAGGATTTTTGCTCCACTTTCAGGAACCACGAAACTGTTGCACCCATAAATAATAGTGCTACCCTGAAGCTTGTATAGAGTTCCAATCTGAACTCCCCACTTTAACACTAGTGATCCCCGAACCATCTTGCATGTATATTTCTCAAACAATGTTTTTACACCTGCATCATCCATCTTGCTTACAGAAATTAGATTTCTAGCCAATGTGGGAATATGCAGAACACCAAGAAGTGTTCTAATCCTTCCACCTTGTAGCTTCAGCTTGACTTTTCCACGTCCAATTATTTTGGCCTTCCTATCATCCCCTAAGAAGACATCACCACCATCATACTTCTCATACTCGCAGAACCACTCCCTATGGGGAGTGAAGTGAAAGGATGCACCTGAGTCAATCAACCATGCCTCATGATCTACATGTGTATTTGAAGAAGAAGCCAAATACACATCCCCACCTTCATCCGAGGTTGTTTTTGCCTCTACAGAGGGAGCATCATTAGATCCATTTCCTTTCTCAGGAGCTTTAGATTTGCAGTCCTTTTTGTAGTGTCCTTCCTTTCTGCATTTCCATCCCACCTTTACAAACTTTCCTAGAGATTTATATCTCCCTCTAGATTTAGACCTCCCACCCAAAACCTTATTCTTGTTTCTGTTTTGGGACCTTCCTCATATAGATAAGGCATCTCCATTCTGGCCCTCCATATTTCTCCATCTCATTTCCTCCAACAGCAAGGCTGATACAATGTCATCAAAATTCAAGGTATTTGTATTGCTACCTATTGCAATAACTAGACCGTCCCACGAATTTGGCAGAGAACACAAAAAAATGATGCATTTATCTTCATCTGATATTTTAATATCAACAGATAAAAGCTGACTTACCATAGTATTGAAGGCGTTTAGATGCATTGTCACCAAGTCTCCATCCTTCATCCTCAGGTTATACAGATTTTTCCACAGGAACAATTTATTCTTTAGAGACTTAGATTGGTATAAAGTCCCTATCTTGTCCCACAAAGCCTTCGCCGTAGCTTCTTCGAATACATTCAACAATACTGAATCTGAGACACACAACCGTGTTGTGCTCTTTTCCTTCCGATCCAACTTCTTCCAATCTTGATATGAAATTGTCTTTGGTTTAGTACCCGGATCTACCATGATCCACTGATCTTCATCCACTAGCAGATCCTCCATCTTGAGCTTCCAAAACTCAAAACTCTGACCATTAAATTTCTTGATCTTTATCTTTCCACTGCTCGCCATCTTCTTTCACCGCAAGAATCGATCCCGCAGATCTCCCACAGAATAGGGTTTACCACAAGCCCGAGCAAAAAAAAAACCCCTCAGCAGCAAAGGCATCCCTTTGAAGCTGAAACATCTCTGATACCAAATGTAGGTTTTAACCCTGTACAGAAATTATCTGCAAACGAATATTAAAAATAGAAAACAAACAATAGCAAGATAATAAAATATAAAACATATATACACATAGATTTTACCCTGGATCCCAAATCTAGACTACTAGCTTGATTTTTCATTATATTCGTTTTAGTGTTACAACACATATATATACATTCCAAAGCATTCATAAACCCTAATCCATTGACACTGGATTAGAAAAAAACCATAGTTCCCTTAACTGGATCTACAAAATACTAGGGGCCAAAAACTATCATGCCCCAAAACCATGTGCGAACCCATGCACAAAACCATGGGTGGGTTCGCCCACCGAAAAATAGGGTAAAAAAAAAAAAATCCCGAGGCGCTGCCCTAGACCCCGAACAGAGGGGGCTACCACCCCCCTGTTGTGCTCAGCACAATGTACAAACGGTGCTATCACCCCCCTGTGAACCCCCCCCCCGGTGCGTGCAACTAATCATGGAAATAATCTAACACATACCCAACATGGAGGAGCACCTAGCATACATTTATGGAGGAGATTATGCCAGATTTGGAGTTGTTTTAACATTTATGAGGCTGCATCAATGGACATCAGGCTATTTAGGCTGCACCATCACTATAAATATGGAAATAAGGGTCATGTTAGTTCCCTTTTCTTTCCAAGATATTTGTGTCTATCGCTCTCATTGTGTTTTCTTAAGTTTATGTTTGATCACTCCGAAACCTTTCTCGAGACACTGCGCCAACAAGGGTTAGGACATTTAATCCCTCCAAGTATGACTGCTACAGAGCCTACCCCCTATGCGATGCCTGCTAAAGAAAGACCTGCGGTGGAGTCACAACCTTAGAAAATGAGGAAAGGGTAGACCTCAGAGACTTGGAAGTCTATGCGCAAGAATACTTTAAAGCCTAAGTGGACCCTAGCTGAGCGACAAAAGAGACTAATAGATGAAGAGCTAGAAGTAATCATCGAAGAGGATGTTGTCAAGGATATCAATCCAATTTCACGGCTACCAAAGTATATGGCGGCGGGAAAGCCATCTGTGGAAGTCACGAGGGACCTAAACAAGGTTAAATCCCATATCAACACATTGTTGCTCCCAGAAAATGTGCCACTTGAAGGAGACATATTTTCAAAAATTCCTTTGCTCAAATTGGAAAACTGGGACCTGGCTGATCGTGTGAAGTTCCAAAAAATTATGGCATTAGAGTATTTGGATCAAGTAACCTATGAAGGAGGAGTCATCAAAGTCAAGCTAAAGACATGGGTGTTGGGGTTGTAGCAGTATGGGATTTTGAACCCTCTAAACATCCCACATTTTGGGCGCAACACCATAAATGACATCTTACTATGCCAAATTCTCTCCCTAGTGCACGATAATTGTCTATGGCTAGGAGAGACCATTATGATCGATGACATGATAATTCATCGAATCACCATGTTTCCATACCAAGGGGAGGATCCAGGGGTGGCCTTCGGAGGGAAGGGATTGGATAAAAATGTCTCTGATGAGGTGAAGAAAAATTATGGGGTAAATAGGAACACCCATGACTTGTCGTTGTAGACATAAATTCCCTGATAGTTAAATTTTCTACCCTAATCCTTGCCTGCAAAATGATCATTAAGTGTCGTGCAATGGAGGTGTATGTGTAGTGATTAAGCTAGTTGTGAAGTGTGTGAAAGGGGTGCAATATAATTGGGCAAAGTACCTCTGTAATGAATTTTTGGAAAAAATTCGTGAGTCGTAAGAAGATGTCAATCATTTTTATTATGCTTGGCTAATGCTGTTGGTCGCGCTGATTGGTTGGAGGCTACCTTCATAGTCACAATTACTAGACATTGAACCCAATATTTGTGACATTGCCAAATATGCATCATTATGGAATTCGAAGCTGGCATCCAGGATAATAGAAAATAAAATATTTTGGGTGTTTTTCAATGCAGAAATATTTCAAGCAATGCAGTCAAAGCCACGACTGTCACCTACGTTATATGAGAAATGCAAGCAAATTGTGGACTTCAAGGCCACCTTCAATAATGTGCATATCTGCGCACAGAGAGACATGGAAGGCGTATGGTATGAGCTATCATACATGGTTAGAGAGGATTACCTTGCGCGCACGATGACCAAGTGGCCCCTATTATGGCTCAAAGCAAGCACAACTAGTGGTTTTTCATCCTTTGTACCACCAAATACCCCGAAGAAGTTATGTACACTTACAGATCACTCAAAGGATGCACATAAATACTAAGATCCAAACACTACAACAGAAAAAATGGACCTGCGGAGTGATGATGAGATGGATGATAAGGATGGAGACAGTGCCGAGGCACTGACAGACACGTGGCATGAAACCAAAAGAGGGCCTCATACCACCCTGGGGTTGTGCACAAAAAGGAAATCCTCTAAGAAGATTGAGACGAATCGATTAATGCTCACAGAAGAGGAATTTGAAAAAAATGGCGATACAATCCCAAAGGTCACCTAATATGTATGGAACAAGGTTGAAGAATAGTATAAATCAGTCCATGATGACATGCAGCGGGGGCTCCGACAGCTCAAAATGCAAGCGAGCGCCATACAAGCAAGCGTTAGTCAAGCGAGCGTAGGACAAGTGAGTGCGGGAAAAGCAAGTGTGGGACAAGCAAATGAGCTAAGCATATGAGACCCATCTAGCTCTGAAATCCACATCTTTCAAGTTTTAGGTGTTGCACTTCAAATTTCTAGTTCGAAGCTGCGTGCAATCATTCCCGAAAGCTCTAAGGTTGGGATTTATTTGGTAGTGTTCCACAACGACAAGCTGAATGCTATGCATATGATGATCACACACGAGCTGCAGTATATAGAGTATAAGGCCTTATAGGACACCACGGAAACTCAGCACCAAGCTGCCTAAAACCTTAAAGGTAAGCAGCTAGCCGAGGATGCGCACTGCACCACTCAAACCCAATGCGCCTAATTGGAAACCCTGTTTGATCAGCTGTGATCGAGCCTCCCCGAAATCACAGTACCAACTATCATAGTGCCCACTGTCAAATTGGAAAACTTTGTAGCCATGCTCAAAGCCTCACGATCAGAAATTGCAACAGTCCAAGCGGAACTTAAGTAGAAGATTGCCGATTTGCAGATGAAGTTGCATCCTAAGACGCCTCTAGTATTTTTCACACAACACACCCAGGTAGTTCAAGAGTCAACTACTAGCATCATCGTTGTTGTGGATGCTTGTAACCCATTGCTAGAGGAGGCCATGGGAATTTGGACCTCTGTCCAAGATGACCCTATTGCACAGCAGCTGAAGATGGATCTACAAGCCAAGGAATAAAAACTTAATGAGATATCGGTCGCTACGCCAACGCTAGTGCCTTCCCAGCGGCTGGACCGCTTACAGGAAATCTGAGCCATCCAAGAAGATATCAACACATTGCGTCAACAGGAGCAATTTCTCGACAACAGAATGTAGCCTTGGGTTGAGGAGGCCTTGGGCTAAGGAGGCCTTGCAGCTATCCGAAAACATAGATGGTGCCCTCAGAAGCCTGCAGCAGACCCAGAGAAGTATCAGCCTAGCATCTGAGGGACCAACTACAGAGAAATTGATTAAGGAAGTGTAGAACACTGCAGCACAGAGCACCGAATACATTCAACCACTAAAGACCTCCATCCATGCATTGAAGGACAAGATGTAGGGACCAGGACCAAAGTGACTTGGGAAGAGTCGCAAGATTGTATTGGGGGCCTGTTGGGACGGGGTCCCCTAAGGTAAAATTTTGGTATAATTTTGGGTAAATTTTTTGTTGAAACACATTACGCGCAGAAGTGAAGGGGCTTTGGGGTGGGTCAAAGCTCTTGTATAATTGTAATGGAAAAAAAGGGAAACAATGATTCTCAAACCATGGTTTGAGACCATCGTATGTGCACATCAAAGTCTTATAAATATGTAAGGTTTGAGTCGAGTAAGGATATTTGATCATAAATTATCTTTGTTATGTTGATGTACCGAAGTTTTGGGCTAGTTTGCGTTTGGTTTGGGTAGAAAGGCTCATACTGTCTGTGTGTAATGACTCTGCTGCTGTGTGCACAAAAGGAAATAATTCTACTGGATTGAAGACTTTTTTTTTTTTCTGAATAAGCTTAATCTATTAAAATAAAAAAATATATTACATGGAGGCCGAGGCCTCAAAAATTCTAGTCCGAGAGATGGGAATTCTAGTGCAACCATGACATTTAGTCAAAATAACAACACATAGTGCCGAGAGATAGTTACAACAATGAAGCACAAACAGGCATCTCAGCAAAAAAAAGCTGCCCTCATAGGGGAAACTGGTTGGGGAATCCCAACAGCATATCAACCCATAGCATTGAGCTTCAGATTTGTAAACATGATTGGTCTCATACAGGATATTCTGCCGCCCACAAAGGGGAAACCGACAAACAAAAGAGTAGTAGAAGTAAAACCAGCTGAACTGAGTCAGCATACGAATACCAGAGCTGAGCCTGGCACAACGAGCAGCCAAAAACAAGCCTGAAAGAAGAAAGGCCATTAATTACCTTGAGAGGAAGGAGGAGACTCGACCACACGGTAGGTGTAAGCGTCGGGGTCATCCTCGTCCTGCACATCAACATTATCACCCGGAGCATCCTGTTTGGTAGCGTCCACCCTGTCCTCGACAACCGGAACAGTAAAAATGACTCTCTTGAAGTCGCCCTCTCCAGAATCCATGAAGGGGTCCTGCGAGGAGCAGCCTACAACCATCTTCCGCTTCTGACCAGCTTTAGAAGGAGAACAGGGCCTATCGGTCGTCAAATGCGCCGGAGGAGAGTCAGAAAGCTCGACAGTCGAATCAGGCGATGCTTCTTTGAAATCAATGGTGATGGTGGCAGTGACAGTAGGCATGTTGAGCAAATAGGGGAAGTGGAACTGAGCCCTGTGCTGCTGACCCGGGAGCAAACAGGAGAGGCCTCTTGCAGGCAGAGCAGTCCTGCGCCCCGCTAAAGAGCTTCGAACGCTGTGTGTCTCAAGATAATGACCCCGCATGGAATCAGACGGTGGAGAAGAGGAACCAGGAAAGGAGGGAGGAGGGTGTCGAGAAGGACCACCATGGCTCGAACATCATCTGCTTCTCATCCTATGGCACAAACGAGGCATGGTATTCAGGTGAGAAGTGCTGAGCTTGAAAGAAAAGGAAGCCGAGGGCAGGGTCAGGGCAGGCGTGCCAAATCTGAGGACCAAAGGCGGATAAGAATAGATCTCCACAAGGATTGAATCAGATCGAATGCCAAAACTCTGAGTGCAAAAGGAGCTCTGTGAGAAGTGCAGTCCAAGAGCAAGGTTTATACAATAGGACAGTGAGCACCTGCATCCAGTATTGGTCCGAGAGCTTGGCTCAGAGACTGCCGAGGAGCAGCAGGAACGAAAGGGCAGCAAATTTGGTCTGTAGCGTCCTGGAGAAGCCATATATCTGTAGATCGAGCGTGAGTCTGGGCAAATGTGCAACGTAAATGCTCCGGAC
The DNA here is from genome assembly GCA_034641835.2 of Pinus albicaulis. Taxonomy (NCBI): domain Eukaryota; kingdom Viridiplantae; phylum Streptophyta; class Pinopsida; order Pinales; family Pinaceae; genus Pinus; species Pinus albicaulis. The sequence continues at coordinate 526,601,351 of CM076571.1, read as the reverse complement.
AGAGCTGTGTTAATGCTATTAATGGCATGGAGGACGCAGAGTAGGGTGGCAGTGGCAGAACCCCACGTGCTAGCCCACCACCTTTGCCACCTATCAGACATGCTGGCCACCCGCATCCGGGATGGATTGAAGACTTATTAATAAAGAAGAAGTTTTGGAAAACTCTGTGCAACTTCTATGTTTATGCATGAATGTGTTAATTAACTATTGATTACTGCATGTTATAGATCTGGTTATGTTTAAATGAGCATTTAGCTGAGTTAAGAATATCTAAAAGATCTCTGTGTTTGCACAAGGATTGCATATGTGTTAAGGGTTTTACATAAGAACCATCTAGGTGATTGTGCAAGTGTTGTTTCTGCTCTGATAAGCTAGATTTGACTGAGGTATAATAATTTGTTTATGCTACCTCTTAAGGGTTCTATCCATGCCTAGATTTGGTTTTTGTGAAGTCTCGCATTGGACGATAAGCCTTAGATATGATAAGTAAGGTTAAGCACACATAAAACGCTCCCTCAGGGTGCAGAAACCTGGTTGAGAACCGCCCCATACTGCTTCGGGTGAGACTTTGGTCTGTGCAAGTAGATCACTGCCGAAAGGGCCAGTAGTTGGAGGGTTTTGTTGGTTGTGTAGAACACTCTAAACTTGGGTCAGGACCCCTTAAGTCAACAAGCATTCTCTAATTTTCCATTCTAAAAATTCTAACCATGAAATTATTCAAACAATGATTGAGAGGAATTGTGTGAGAACCCCAGTTATTTTCCACTTATGAATGCATTGTAAATATTTCGTGTATTTATCCCACGGGGTGTAGCTCAATTAGTGATAACCTTGTTAGGAAGTAATATGTAAAGCATGAGATTCAAAGGTTAAATCCCGATGGGTTAGACTAACAATATATATATATATATATTTCATGTATTTTAATTATAAATTAAAATGGGGTTGATTCAAGGGACATGGATTCCAGTGTTTTGGAGGTTCCTTGATTGGGATGTTAATGTTTCCCTATAGCAAGAATCCTGAATTATTCTATGACAGTCATTGAAGGTTGGTTTGTGTGCCTTCAATGGACTTGTTCTCTGAATTAATGGAGTTAAAGAAGAAGGATGAGAATCCATGTTTCTTTGCAAAAAATTACAAGGTAGAAAGGAAAGCAAAATTATGAAGAATGGGTTGCACTAGAAGCAAGGAAAATGGAATTCATGCATGCAGATAGAAGGAATGAAAGAGATATGGTTTTCGATCAAGAGCAACATGAAGGAGGTATCCAAAAATGATGGAATAGAGACTTGTAGCTTAGAGAGAATGTGTTTGTAGTTTTATGCAGTAGACTACAAGGAATTAGTGCTTATCCTTGAACTAGAAATAAATAGAAATATTTGCAAATGAGGAGTCATGTACATCTATACTTAGGGAGGATATATGCACACATACACAAACACACACACACACAGATATTGGTTGAGAAATATGGGCATGAAAAGAATCCCCTTAAAGTGAGGATAAGTCTTTGGATGCCTTAGGGGTTGGAGGGTGGAGATGGTATTCTCTAGATTCCCTTGAAATTTTGGGTAGATAATTGATACTTGGACTCCTCGTACGGGAAAAATCTTAAGTCTCCTTTGCTTGTTCATCTAGTTTTTGGCAGTCTATTCTAGATTCTCTTCAATGGGTGGAACCACTGAGTCACATGTTTCAAGGTGGATGTGAAGCCTTTGGACTTCATGGTGTTAGGTTAATTGTGGAGGCAGCAAGCCTCTCGATTCCATGTGATTTTTTTTACTATTAGATAGCTTGTGGGTGATGGTGGGAGAATATCTAGAATCCCTATCTCAACTGGAAGATGGATTTTGACCTATTGAGCCAAAAACCACCCCAGTCTCTAGAATCTAGCTCAAGGGTGATAGAAGCAAGTGAGGAATGGCTGCAACTTATCTATTGTTGGGTGGAGAGTTGTTGTCTAATATTCAATTCACCATTTTTTATTTTTTATTTAAGATAATTTCCTTCATATGTAAACATGTGCCAAGAAATTTATGTTTAAACTATTAAGTTTATTGTGAATTGTTTGCATGAAAGGTGCATGGTTTTCATGTGGTTAAAAGGTATAAGGTCCCAATAAATGGTTTCTTGTGTCTATGGTTATGCACTAACATTCTTGAGGATATGTCTGTGTGCGTGTGTGTGTGTGCACATATTTAATACAACTATGTTGTTGGTGTGGGTAGACCCTGGCACAGGTATAATAATTTGTATTAAATTCAATTAAACCTTGAACTTGACCAATGAGCAGAAACAATGATGGCTCAAAACCACAATTGGCTATTACAAGGGAAATTGTTCCATCCTCACAACACTAGTAAATTCATTGGTACAAATGGTTTAATGAGGTGCATATACCTCATAGAAGTGAGTGTAAGAATGCAAGGAAGTCGTCATACTAGTAGTTGTAGGGAAGAAGGAGAAAATATAAAAATGAAAGGAGTATATGTACATACATATAAACGTCACTAAACTATGTGTTGAGATTCTAGCATAATGCCTACAAATCATATCCATGACTATGTGTACAATAAGTTTTTTAGGTTAATGGGGTACAAAAAATACCATGTACTTGGATATGGCCCTGTAATATTTAATTATCCATAGGTTGGTGCCGAGCGTTCTAGGCCCATGCACATGCGTATTGATATATAATATTTGTCTATGTCTATATATATATATCATATCATAAATAAATGATAATGAGCACTAGGGATTAACGGTGTGGTCCAATAGGGACCAGTGTTAAGGACAGAGGTTGGGGCTTGTATCCGTCGAGTTAGAGACTTAAGCCTTGAGGGCTAAGATGTAAGCCCATATATCTATGTCTCATAACATAGGGCAAGATTCAATTTAATTAGATGACAAACATTGTCCCACAAAATCAATGGTCAGGAGTAATAGCCCCCCCCCTCCCCCCCCCTTCCCCCCCCTTTATTTATCCATATTTATGAAGTAACAAAATGAAATAAATATTTAAACAATAACATAGATATACAACAAAACATAACTTCAATTAATAAATAGAAAGTGTTGAAAATTACATACATACATAAGAGAAAAAAACTAGCTCGGGTGGTGGTAGCTTATCTTTGAGAAGGGATGTGATGACTACATGCCTTCTGAATTATCTTACAATAAGGCTCACAAATTTTTTTATCATTATGAAACAATGGAAAATCATGAACATCTTGTTGATGGGAAAAAATGACCTCATCAACAATGAGGAGACCACCCGGTAAGGTCCCCAAATCAAACCCTTTTCCATTTGGGATGGAGGTACTGAATGATTCTACTGGGTCCAGATACCTGCTCACCTAAGAATATATTAAGGTTATCCTAGTCTAAACTAAGTGTTAATCTATGTAAAAGTATATGTTATTAGTTATAATACTAAAAAAATAAATATAATTGAATATTGAAATTAACTTTGCAATTGAATGTTATAAAGGAATAATCACAAAATATCAGTTTTTCAATGTTGCTAAATCAGAATGATTAAAAAAAACATAAATTTATATACAGAAATATACAATTCCTTGTGCTTGATCTTTAAAGATAAGAATAAAGGTTTTATAGGATTCAAGGAGGTTGGTTGAAGTATAGGCTCAACCTAGCCATAGTGAAATCTGCTCCTATGAAAGAAGACTTGAACAATGAAAAGAATTGATGGAAGTCTCGATGCAAACTATTACTAAGATGTAGATGAACAAAGGAAAGTCTATCTCGGGAAAGAGAAGGATAGCCTCACTCTCAGCCAAGAGAAAAATATATAATGAAAAGGGGAAGAGTGTGAGTATATTTTAGGATAAATATTCACTTGTAAATCCAAAAGTAGTTTGAAGGTTGAAAAATGGTTCAAGTACAAATGCAAGTGAAACAATATTGATAAATAGTTATCAATACGGTCTCATAAACATACCCAAAAAATATATCATGTAAAATGAATCCAATTTGATATTTATATTGATAAAGAGAAATATTTATCTCAACTCAACATAAAAAAAAACAAGACAAATCTACAATTAACAAATAAATAGTTATTTCATCACTACCAATCGCCCTCCATGAATTCATTATCCATCCTAATCCCAACCAGTTATTCTTGTGAAGATAGCGTTGAATAATAATAATAAAATTAGCATAAAAAAATCAAAATTTACAATTATTTTGTGTGTGTGTATATATATATATATATATATATATATATATATATCTATATATATATATATATATATATATATATATCTATATATATATATATATATATATATATATATATTATTTTTTGGTTTATTCAAAAAGTGTGTGTATATATATAAAATAATAATAATAATAATAATACTAATAATATAACTATTTACATTAAATATATCATCTTGATTTTCCTTATTTCAATATAGGTATGTACCAAGTGATGTGGAGGATACAGCAAGTAAAACCAAACTAAAAAATGTGAGGTGATGTGGAAACCAAAGGTGCCACATCGCATTCTCGTGACCAGTTTCATCATGAATGTGAAAGGTAGGAAAGAGAAGGTAATAATCAAGCAAGAAAAGTGAAAATTGCAATGACCATAATGACAGATATGCCAAAACATGATCAAATCCTGATTACTTAAAAGTTCCAAAGCCAAGCAATAAATATCAGAGGATTCATTAGTCACCAAAATGCTAGTCAAGATGGGAGTTTTATAAATTAAGGGTCCCCATAATTTTGCATGTAAAATTATGGGGGGTTGTGGCCACAACAATTATATATTGTATTAGATAAATATATTAATATCGTTAGTTTCACATTTTAAGATTAATATTATAGTATAGTATAGAATTAATAACAAATTGTATATTATAATATAATAAAGTCGTATAGTAATAACATTGTATTATATTGTAATAGTATTATAGTATTATAATATAGTAATATATTAGTATTATAAATCTTCATAGTATTAATATAGTAGAGATACATTTTGATAGTGTGTGTGTGTGTGTGTGTGTGTGTGTGTGTGTGTGTATATATATATATATATATATATATATATATATATATATATATAACATAACATAACATTAGTATTAGTGTAGCACTAACACATATTTAACATAATATCATATAGTATTAAAAATTATTATTACATAAGTTATCATAGTAGGATTAGGTTAGAATAATACTTAGTTTAGGCTAGGTTAAATTTAGGCTAATCTTAGGAATGGGTAACCACCATTCCCAAAGGAAAAGAGTCTGATTAAGGCCTTGAGCGGGTAGTATTGTAGTTGTTGTTGAGGTCATTTTTTCCCATAAACACATCCAAAAACCTTACCCTAGGAGATGAAGTGCCAAATTTTGTGGGCCCCCTTCGGGTTAGCCGGAACGTCAACTTCTCGGGATCATAACTTTGGAATATGATATATGTTTGACATGTATGATACCTCATTAGAAAGATCTATTAGAGGGAAAAAAATTGATTGTAGACCTATATTAAAGGCTATGGTTTTTCCCAGTTTCCAAAATAATTTCATTTAGGGCTTTAAAACGACTTCAAAAGTTCAGAACCTGAAAAACTGCTAAAAATAGAAAATATGTTGGAAAATAGAAAAATAAAAGGAAATAGTGTTGGGATTCCAAGTGGAATAGGCAGGTGACCACCAATATCCACCTGGATCATTTGTGGCATCAACAAGGGCAGGGGTAAGTCCCACTTTGATCAGGACCATTGATCGAGTCGTGGGAGATCGACAACTAGGAAATTGGCAGGGCCTCCCCCCCATAGCATTAGTGAGGGAGGGATGGGAAACATATTCCACTGGATTAATTGAGTAACAATGGACCATTGGATCCTCACCTGGAACCACAATGAAAAACCAAAATAGCAGACCCCCCCCACATCGCCCCCCCCCCCCACTTTGATGCCAGTGAGGTGGGGGGGGGGGGTGTTATTATGTGCGAGTCGTTGAATATGGAAAAAGAGTGGGAATCGTCAAATAATTTCCCTGAAACCATGAGGCAGAACCAGGACTGCAGACCCTCCTTTTTGACATCAACAAGGGGAGGGGGGCTCGTCATTGAATAAAACTCGTTAATTAAATGGTTTATTATGAGTCATCAGATGTCAGAGGGATACATGTGTGTATGTGTAATGGTTTATGAGGGTGCGATATTGTATTAAATACACATAATACATATATAATACACACAAATGAAAGGGTGCATATTAGAACAAGGAATAAGGTAATGAGACTTGCCATGTGGTAGGGAAAGAGAGGAGACATAGGTAAATCAATAAAAGTTTAAAGGGACGAAATTTATAACACTGGAAAAGTATTGGTGAGATAAATATGATGAGGACATACAAATTCAATTTTGGGGAAATGGGAAGAAAAATAAAATTTACCCCATTTCTTTAATTTCACTAGGGAAGTTGGGTGAACATAGTGACCATATCCCTAAGGGTAATGGGTTGTGTTAATAGGAGGTATCAAAGCATCCAGTGTGGAAAATCCACATAGATTCAACAGATCTTGTAATAGGCTAAAATAAATATTTGAATCTATTCTACAAAATGCGAAAACCAATTACGATCGCATAATCACATGAACAAGAAAGAGAAAGAATTTAAATTGCAAAAAATAAATATGTATCTGGGTAAACCCTCAACTAAAAACCCTCTTATCTGTATATTTCATTAAGTCAATAATATGAAACAATACATTGCTTCTCTCAGGCTTGAGATCTCTCTGCATTATATCTGACTTTCTCACTTTGATCCCAACAAGTTTGGTCCAATAATTCACCAATTTGTTGCCTTTGAGTTTCTCAGCCTTTCTTACACATTTCTGAGGGAATTGAGCCCTTGTCATTTAGGAAATTCCCAATAATTTATTGTTCAATTCATCCAAGGAATCTTGCTGACCTCATGCATTACCTATACAATTTTCTAATTATACAAATGATAGGATACTTCACTTTAACTTCAATCTCAACTGTGTCTTCCTCAGAACTAACATGGAACAAATTTTGTAGCGAATTATCAGTTATAGAATTGATCACAGCATGTGAATTAAATCAGATTTAATTCATTGGACCTGTCACTAGCTCATCCATCAATTAGAACTAGTTAAACTGATTTTAACTCAAATAATTAAGTTAAATAATTACAACTCTAAATAAACTACAATGGGACCCCCTAAAACTTAAAATGAACTCTATATGCGTCTATTTTTACCCCCAACTCAAATTGACTAAGCTAACAAAGTCTCCCCGACTCAGTTAACTAGTAAAATTTGTCATGTGATGTGGAATTACAATTTCCTTCTAATTTAATCAAGGGAAAATTAAATTGGAAGCCTCTTCTTGTTTCCAAATTCAACACTCCCTCTCAATAAGAAAGGTATTGTTTGCTAACCCGATCTTTCCTCTGTGGAAATTTAGTTTTCCTCTTGATAGGAGCTTCGTCAGCATGTCTGCATCCTGCTTCTCCATGGGAATGTACTCTAATGACATAATCCTCCTCTGTACACAATATATAAGATTCTGATACCAGATATCAATATCCTTGGACCTATCATGAAAAAATGGATTAACCAAGAGTTGGATGCAACTCTTTTTATCACAATAAATCACCATTGTATCCATCTGTCGACTAAACAAACCAACAAGTATCTTCCTCATCGAAATGGAATCACATGCTGCTTGACTAGCCACCATGTACTCTACCTCTGCTGAACTTAGTGAAAATACTATTTTTTTCCTGATGTACTAGGAAAATGTTGTTGATCCAATGTTGAAGATGCCCCCTAATGTGCTCTTATTTTCGAATGGACTCCTTTGTGAATCCGCATCTGTGAAGCCTTGAAGCTTCACTCCCTTTTTCAGCATGTAGCATAGCCCAAACTTTGTAGTACCTCTAAGGTATCTCAACACATGCCTTCCTTCCTTCCAAAAGAGATTGGTAGGCTTAATCATAGCTTGAATAAGTTGCTTAAACACATAGCATATGTCTATTTATGTGTTCACCAAATACATGGGTGAACCCACAAGATTCCTGTAGATGGTAGCATCTATTACTGCACCTAAATTAGCATCCTCCTTCCTCCAGTTTCCTGCTAGAGGAGTCTCCATGGGTTTGTTTCCATCCATGTGGAACTTATTCATAATCTCGTTGGGATAATTTCCCCAAGATACAAATAACTCCCCATCTCTTTTCCAAATTTCCAATCAAGGAAATAATGCAAGGGCCCCATATCCTTTATCTCAAATTCTCTTGCAATATCCTCTTTGAAAGAATTGATGAGCTTCTCATCACTTGTAAGTATAAAATCATCGACATAAAGTACAATCATCAAAATATTACCTTCTACCACAATATGGTAAAGGTTCACATCTGCTTCAATTTTTGTGAATGCTAACCTAGTGAAGTGGCTAGCGATCCTGGTGTACCAAGAATGAGGTGCTTGTTTCATTTCATACAAGGCTCTCTTGAGTACGCACACATGCGAATCTATGTCGAAGGTCTCAAAAAATTTTGGTTTCTCAATGTACACCTCTTCCTCAGTCACTTCATTGAGGAAGGCTATCTTTACATCCATCTGATGTATCTACCATCCCATATATGTTGAAAGTGCAAGGATGGATTTGATTTATGAGTACCTTGCGAGTGGTGCAATGGTCTCATCATAATCAATCCCCTCCACTTGAGACAACCCTATAGCCACAAATTTGGCCTTATGTTTCTCCACACTCCCATATGCTTCCTGCTTCACCTTATAGATCCACCTCGATCCTACAACTGACTTCCCATACGGTCTTGGGATAACTTCCCATGCATTGTTTCTGATAATGGAGTCATACTCCTCAACCATAGCATCAACCCAATTTGGTTGTTGCAGTACTTCCTCGAAAGAGGATGGCTCTATCTCTACACTCTCGCTCATAACAGCCATGTAGGCAGTGTACCACTCTGGGGACCTTTTCCATCCACGATGTGATGTGGTGCTCCCACATTATCTCTAGCATCAAGAACCAAATTTTTAGCCTCTATCGTGTGCTTCCTTTCATCTCGGGATGTAGTTGTATGAGTAGGTGTTTCCAATCTCTATTCCTCTGCTTGTAGCTACTTCACATCTTGAGAAAATGAAAAGACACAACCTACTTCAGATCCGTTGTAATATCCTCTAATCTCTCACATAGTCCCACTTTCTATTTCTCACTCAAAATATATTGTTATGAAACCAACTCCAAAAATAGAAGAAAAGAGAGTTCAACACCTTAAAAATAAGCAACTTTGAGGGGGAAACCTCCTTTACATGACATAAATGAACAATTCTTGGATGATCAAATGACAAAACCTCCTCTACATTACATAAATGAACAATTATTGGATGATCAAATGAAAAAACCTCCTTTCTATATATAGGAATCCATGGGGTCACAATATAATCCTAGTTGACCTAACAATAATATTTTAAGGGCAAAATAATAACAATATGGGGGTTAGAGGGGTACAACAAAAACAATAAGGGGGCTGCACTAACAAAAATAAGGGACTACACTAGTAATATGGGACCTAACATACCCCTCTCCTTCAAAAAGGTGTTATCCTCGATGCTTGAGTAGATATGGATGCTTCTGTATAAAATTCTCATCCTCCCATGTAGAATCTTCAATGGGTAAGTTCTTCCACTTTATGAGATACTCTGAAATTGATCGATTCCGTAGCTGTCGAGTTCTTGTTTCCGTGACTGATTCAAGTTTCAATATGATTTTTCCTTCCTCATCAAGTTCTGGAAATATTGTTTGAACTAGAATTTGGTCAGCTTTAACCTTCTTTAAGAATGAAACATGGAAAAATGGATGTGTTATCACCAAAATAGGACCCTAATACGCTGCTCATCAAGTCAATCTCAGTATAACTATTTCAAACCAATATTTTAGCTGAGGCTTAGCCTCCTCAGCCTAAGAGGGCTCTCTCAAGGGTTAATGATATGGAATAATGATATAGATAGATGGCTAACTCTATTATTTGTGTTTTGGTTCAGGTTGAGAAGATGAATGCTTGCTACCATTGGGCTATGGAGTCAGTGATAGGGATAAAGATGAAAAAGGCTTTCCTTATGGAAGCTGAGGCTTGTATATAATTCAACGAAAGAATAACACATTCAGGAAAATACCAATAAATTGAGGTTCAAAGGAAGTCAGAGCATGTGGTACATGAATTCTGAATAATGATACATCAAGGTATTGAAAGCAAAACTACAGAAAGGGATTTCACCATAGCTAAATACTTAAAGGAAGTCAGAGCATGATCAGTCATGAATTCTGAGTAATAAGCACTTAAACTATGGAAGAAAAACATTTCAAATGATAGGACATAAACTCATTGAAATACACTAAGAATCTCAGGTGAAAGGAAAGTGGTATTGTTACTGTATATATCAGTCAATCCAAAGCTTTACAAAGTGGTATGCTTAGATAACATTTTCCAACCTGTAGGTTGAAGCTAAAATCAGCATGTATACATTGGGCATTATGGAGTCAAAGTAGTCTCAGAAAATCAGTCAATCTAATTGACATGGAAGTTGAAGCATATTAGGGTTTTTAGTCATGAAACACACACTTGAAACATGTAAAAACATAGTCAGGCCATTTATAAAGGAAGTTAGAGCATCTTGAAGATGAGTTCTGAGTAATATCGATGAAAAAAACTGAAAATAAGATATATAAGAAGTACTGATAGAGTATGAAAACACTAAACACCCCTTCTGAATCTCAAGTTGGTCAAATAGAAGCTCTCTGCATTAGCTGAAATAGTCTTTTTACAATATGCCCCCTTTTTGCCAAAAAGTCTTCAACCCTTTTAGAATTCGACCTCATGCTCTATATAGAACATTTACAATATAGGATTCTTTCATCCTCCACTAGAGAATTTGAATTCCCAAGATTTGACACCTATTCTAACCATCAAACATGCTATTAATTGCAAAATGATAGCTATAAACCTAAAACAGAGTCCTATTACAAATAGGACTAAAACTCTTTAAATATGCTCCTAACAACCTTATATAAAATTTAATGCTTCCTTTGCTAGCTGCAATACCATGATGTCGAATTTGGATGATGCCTCCACCTTTGATGTATTCATGCTGATCATGACAAAAACTGCCCTAAAAATCAGGAGACAAATTTCCTATTTTTTCCCTGAAAATTAGGTCGTAGGACAAAGCCTTTATCTCTTCATCCAAAATGTATTTTGTTAAACTGAAGGAGGATTTTGGAGACCAATCTGTATTGAACAAAAAATTCTCTTGGGTTTTTGAAATACCTATCCTACTGCCCAGAAACTGTCTTTGAACAACATGTGTAAAACTGGAAAATTCTAATTTTTGAAAATATGGCTTCAAAGAAAGCCTTGTATCTCCCAACTGGTAACACTTGTGAGAAAAGTGAAATAGGTTATTGTAGCTGGAGATTTTATGAAGATAAAATTCCTTCATAATTCCAAAATACCTTTGATTTTGGTCAGAAAATGATCTTGAAGTGAACTACTAAAACAAGAAAGCAAAGTTTTTTCTCTCAATGACTTTCAGTAGTTTCGTAGTGCAAATTGAGTCATCAATTTCTCCCACATCATAATGAATTTGATGAAAATGAGAGAGGTTTTTGTATTTAATTATGTTAGGAAGAAAAACCTCTTTCAGTTTTCAAAAATTATTTTTTCAGTTTCTCCGGAATCCTTTTGTAAGTTGACTACTAAAACCTGAAAAATAGATTTTTTGATGAAAAAAAAAGGTTGCTTCAGTGGTTTCGGAGCGCGCTACGAAAATAGTAGCGTTTTCGTAGCGCAAAAATGGTTTTTTACACTGGCTGCACTACGAAAACATGGTTTTGTGGCTTATTACAAAAACTTTTTCATAAGTTAAAAAACCTAACTTCTAAATGGACGATGGGACCTTTAAACCATGAAATGCGACTTCTAAACTTAATTTGGAAATGGAAATGATAAATTTGAGACTTCAACCCTATCACTTACCCAATTCATAAATGAAATGACTTAATACCTACTTGGCACCATGACTAAAACAAGGTAAACTTTCAAAGTTTATTGATCATGGAGTGGACCTATGACCTTTAAAACTTATAGAACTATGACCTACCCTTTACCAAGACTTAAAATGACTTTTAGACCTCCTTGAAATCATGACCAAAAGCAGAGTTGACACAATGATGTTTTGAAAATTTTTGGGTGATAACAAGATGCACTCGAGAAGAAGCAGGAAGCTCCAATTTGTATTGCATAGTACCAATCTTTTGCAACACCTTATAAGGACCATAATACTTTATATCTAATTTATTATCCTTCTTAGATTGCTTGAGGGACATTTGTTTGTATGGTTGTAGTTGTAAAAATACCCAGTCTCCTACCTCAAAAATTCTCTCGCTGAGATGCTGATCTGCCTATTGTTTCATTCGATTTTGTGCCAAATTTAGGTTATCCATTAAGAGTTGGAGAACTTGTTGTTGATGCTTGATATGATCTTCCACTGCTTGAACCTTAGAATTTTCTCTTAAAGATGACGTTATGGACGGTGGATGATATCCATAAAGTGCCATAAATGGGGTCATTTTTTCTGTAGTATGGAAGGAAATGTTATACCACCATTTAGCCAGAGGTAACCACTTGACCCATTGTGTTTGTTTATCAGATACAAAACAACAAAGATATCCTTCCAAAAATTTGTTCACTATCTCAGTTTTCCCATCAGATTGAGGATGATAAGATGAGCTATGAGCTAGTTGAGTACCCAATTAAGAAAATAATTTCATCCAAAAAATTCCAATAAAAATGGGATCTCTGTCGCTTATAATAATCTTTGGGTTTCCATTTAGCTTTTGAATTGTCTCCATAAATGTAGTAGCAACTGTACTTGTTTTAAATGGATGAGATAATGCACAAAAGTGTGCATACTTGGTAAGTATATCAACTACCACCATGATGAGACTCTCTCCTTCGAACTTGGGTAAACCTGTTGTTGTACATGTCAGCCCTTACATATAAATTTTTGGCTTGCAGCCTCTTCTAAATCCGTTTTAAACCTCTGCCGTGGCCTACAGCCTCCATATTTCTGCTTAACACTCCCCTTTCTGCCCATAAAATGCACTATGCAAATTTAAAACCCGCAATAGAAATTTATATCAGGCCCAACCCCTTTTGGCCTTAGCCTCCATATTCTATTTATCTACGTGACCAAAGCCTGAGACCGAACACTAATCACAAAGGCGCTCCACATATAAAGTCATCGGATGCACCATAAACCATCTGATCAGTCACAAATCAACGGTCCCATAGCATGCCCGCCTGGTGGTCCCTGCGCCCAAAAACCGGTGGTTTATTCCGCACCACCATTGCCGAGAGGGCGGTATTCTCCGCAGGGCCAGCGATTCCATTGAATGCGCGCCGCGTGTCTTTTGTACGGGCTTGAAAATGCTCCCATTTCGCACGGTAATGATCAGTCAAAGGTCGAGTAGCGGAATAAATGGCGACCGTCAGATCTCGGGGCCTCCATCCGACAGCCATCGTGCCTTGAAGATGCACGCGCTTTATCTTAGGCCTTCGCTCTCCCCGCGCATTACATTTCGGCCAAAGGATGTGCAGCGGAATCAATCATCGTTGTCCGATCCTGCGCCTTTGATCCAACGGTGTTTATCTTCTAAAGCTGCACACATTTTAACCTACGTCAACCGCGTCCCTAGCCCACCTTTGATTACCCTTCGGCTCATTCTAACCGCCGATCTCATTCAGAAATCGTGTGGCCCATAATCACTCGCATTTTTCCTGTTTGACTAAGTCTACCTCCACGTCGTCTCTCCCTCTTGGCGTTTCGTACACCCATGTGTCATCATCTCGCGTGTCCATAGTATTTTTCCCCTGCCGTATATATATACATATTTCATTCATATTCGTTGTTCTCTGTTCATGCGTCGTGCTTTGCTGTTCTACGTGGAAAAGCCTCCGCTCCGTTTGTCCACCACTTCCCCACTATATTTTCGCCACCTTTTTGCATGCTTCCACCAGTCTATAATGCCACGACACTTCACAGTCGCCTCCTTCTTATTACCCCCGCTGCATCTCTATCCCCTTGCATTGTTCTCTTACTGTGTTTGTGGATTTTGCAGGGTTTCAACGATGAATGGTTATTGTAATTTACAGTCTTGGTTGTAGGAGTATAGCACATCCGAAGGCTATTCTATCGAAGCTGCAATTATGAAGAGGGATCCCAAGAGCCACCATGATTAGACACTCATTGCAGAAGCAAGGTTTAAAAATCCCTCAAACATTCCAGAGTCTTTTCAAAATATAGATTTTGCAGATAGGGGTATTAATGGAACAATGGCAGATATCAGGGAATGATCGAGAAATTTAGGCTTCGGCATTTAAAATTTTGAATGTGAATTCAGAAGATGAGAGGAAAAAGTACAGAATGTTTCATATTTTATTCCTATATTCTGCCTCCAGGAAAATCTCCTCCCTCAGCATTTACTCCATAGCACAGCAGCAGAGTACGTCCAGCATTACAGCACCGTCAAAAGTATGGGCAGGCGTTTTTCCGCCATCTTGATCAAATTAAGCAATTTAATGTTTTCACCTAACCCCCATTCTCTAGAGTTTTCTACCTCTTGTATAAAACCGAAGAACAAAGACATTGTAAAGGGTTCCAGATTTCTATCAGCAAAATGTGCAGTGAAAGGCTTTGTATACATCTTGTAAAGTTTCTGTATGAAGGCTCAGAGCCCGTAGGGTCTCAATGAGGAGGAGTTATAACTGTAATGAGGATTTTGGTCTTTGGTATCCCACAGTATGTAATCTTTTCTTATGTGTTAATTTAATATCTCATTTCATTGCATTTATCTTCTTGTATCATGTTCTAGAATGCGAGTGGCTCAGTGATCTTAAGTAAGGATTCATCCTAGTTGGTGCCCATACTTGGATTAGTCAAGCGCTTTAAATAGGCCTAGTCATGATATACTGTTCCATGTTCATGTCATTCATATTTTCTGCTATATTAGTTACTTGAGGAGGGTGCTTTTAAAACGCCATTGTCATGTATGGATTCTTAGTTGGATAAACCCATATGTGGTTCTGTTGTGTATCTGGGTATCAGCCTCATGTTAACTAGTATCTCCTTCATGTTTTCCTCACTGCATCCACTTTCTGATATTTGATTTCTGTGGCATACTATTTGAACTGGACCTCTTTGCAGTAAGCTGTCTCTTAAATATCTGATGCTTTTGTATTGGAGTTTTGCATGCTGTTACTACATTATTCTTATCTTTGTATCAGCTTCTGAGAGAGTTTGGTTCCATTTAAAATAATTTCCTTGTTTTACAAGAGATAGTAAGAGAGCTTTTGGATTGACACCCAAGCTATATTTCATGTTCTCTTGCTATGATAAGATGTCCTAGGCACTGGTCTATGGCAACTCTAGACTGTCTCTAGGGGATGACAAAATTGTCTACAACATCTTTCTGGCGCCGTTGCTGGGGAGCGAATTCAAGAATATCAGTTTCCCTGGGCCTCGACAAATTGTTTTCACTCTCTAATCAGGTGAGCACAGAGAGTTGAAGAGTTGCATATCTCTCACCTTGGCAACTCCATTGTTCTTTATTTGATAAATCTATTGGTAGTCCTGGCTCCTCGAAAGCCACATTTGAGGTTAGATTCCTCTAAGTTAAAGACATCCTTTGTATCTGACCCAGAAAAGATTATTCATAGAAGAAGTTGGAAAGAAAGACAATTAGCCCGTGCTGAAGTCCCTAAATATTCTGTAGAAGATTATCCGTCCTCTTCTTCTCAAGAAATTCCAGTAGAAAATCCTGACTTTACTGAAGAAAATCTTAAATATTACTCAGATAGCCCACCCAGGGGAAGTGCTAGAACCAAAGAAAACCTTCATCTCACCCCTGAGGCCGAAGAAGTTAAAGAAATCACAGAAGTAGCTGCTGTTAACCGTGAATTGTTTCCATCTACACCTCAGGCAACTGTGCAATTTATTCCCATTGTTATACATACTCCACTTCCTCCTCCTCCCCTTCCTTCATTTGTACATCAAATTGTTGCACAACCCCCACCTCCTCCAATGGCTAATGTTCCTGCTTTCCTATTGAACAAGTACGCTCCACTGGCCTTACCACAAGTGCTGAATGATATGCCACAAGATTATTTGAAGATTTTGCCTAGATTCAATGGTGAAAATGAAATTGATGCTCAGAGACATATTGAGAATTTCTGCTCCTTTGCAGAGAACCTTAATGTTGAAAATTTAGACGTGGTCTTAAGATTATTTGTGCAATATTTGGATGGTGAAGCCAGAAAATGGTTTAAGACCTTGGGAAACCGTTCAGTAACCACCTGGGATGACATGGAGAATACTTTTCTCAGGAAATGGGGAGAAAATAAAGATCATGGACAGTGTCTCACTGAGTTCAATACACTCAAGAAGAGACATAATGAAGGGG
Source organism: Pinus albicaulis (assembly GCA_034641835.2). Taxonomy (NCBI): domain Eukaryota; kingdom Viridiplantae; phylum Streptophyta; class Pinopsida; order Pinales; family Pinaceae; genus Pinus; species Pinus albicaulis. The sequence goes on along the minus strand of CM076571.1, from coordinate 526,584,794 downwards.
TGTCAGAGTTTATTAAGATATTTAATAAGTTATATCTAAATCTCCCTGTAGATATGAAGCCTCATCAGAACGCTGCAAAAGTTGTTTTCATTGCAGCCTTTGACTCAGATTTCGGTTTCTCCCTCAGGGAGAGAAAGCCTGCCACCCTAGATGATGCTCAGTCAGATGCTCTTGAATTGGAAGCGAACTTTTCTTCCTCTGGAAAATTAAAAGGGAAGGCTGAATAGGATGTTAGAAGGAGGGGAAAAGAAGAATTATCCACTTCCAACCAGGATAAGGATTCAAATAAAATGGAGGAAATAAGAAAAATGATAAAGAAGACGTCAAGCTTGAATTAGAGGCAAAGAACCCAGCTCCCAAGAATTTTTATAATGCTCCAAACAGAGGGTAAAATCCTCAATATAGAAAGCCACCTCTGCAGATATTGCCAAGAGAAGCAAAAAAGCCGCAAGATCAGGTACCACACCCACTGTACCTGGAAGGTCCAAAAGATGACTCCACTGAAGATGCTGCTTATCAATTAGAAGATTCAAATCTTTCTTTTTCAAATAATGATGATATAGAATGCCCATTGCAAGAAGAAGAAGAAGCAGATATTGATCATTATTGTAAACAATTTGCTGATTTCATGCAAGCACAATTCAATGTAAAATATGATCTCAGGTCTTCAAGGAAGAGGACCAGGATTCAAGATGAAGAACAGGAGCCACTTCAAAAGGGGGAACCTGCACAGAGAGAACCATCAATGCAAAAAGCTGTAGAAAAAGGTAAGAGCCCTCTGAACAAGCCTTCACAGTCTAATGACCAAGCCTCTTCTTCTTCAAAAGTAGTCAGTCCTCCTAATGATGAATCTGTGTCAAAATAAATTAAATTTTCAGCTGAAAATAAAGAGTCAAAAGAAGTTGTGATAGAAAAGCCCCCTCCTGCTTTTAGTTTGCAAAAAGAACTTGAGAAAATTAAGATTCCAGTCCCCTTGACCGAGCTGCTAAAACAACCTGCATATCAGTCTCAAGTTACTTCTTTTATGCTCCCTCCCGAAATATAAATTGTGACTGATAGTTTAAACCTTCAAGAAGAAAGACCCATGGTAGTCTTTGGCCCACATGTTGAGGAAGTAGATCCTTCTACTCCTCCTTTTTATGGGTCTCTAGTTATTCATGACATGCTGTTACAAAATTTTATGTTAGATTCTGGGGCTTCCCATAATCTTATGCCTCTATCCGCCATGGAACAACTAGGACTGCAAATCACACGCCCCTATAAAGACCTTTATTCATTTGATTCCAAAAGAGTCAAATGCTTGGGGATGATTAAAGATTTAGTGGTCAATTTGGCCCAAATTCCAGCAAAGAGTGTGGTCATGGACATTCTTGTGGCTGATATCCCAGCCCGCTTTGGCAAGTTGTTGTCAAGGTCCTGGGGTACAAAAATTGGTGGGTCAATTAAGCTGGATTTAACATATGCTACCATCCCAGTTTTTGGTGGACAGGAGAGGAGGTTATACAGAGAGAATAAATTTGTCAAGGTAGTTACTAAGGCTGATAACTCTGAAAATTCACCAGTTTATAGTAAAGAAGGAGATTTTTCATGCTTTATTATAGAAGAAGATCAAAATTATGCGCATGAATCCTCCTTCAAAATTAAGGATGAGCAGCCTTCAGAAAATTATGAAGCTGGAATCTGGACTTTACATTTTGATGGGGCAAATTCAAGAGAAGGAAATGGAGCTGGAGTATTATTAATCTCTCCTACAGGCAAATGGGTCACACTGTCCTTTAAATTGGAATATGAGGCTACCAATAATGTAGCTGAATATGAAGCACTTTTGTTGGGATTGCAGACAACCAAGAATATGGGCATACAAAGTTTAAAAGTCATGGGAGACTCTGAGCTGGTGGTAAGACAGGTCCGAAATCAATTCCAAACCAAGCATCCTCGGCTGAGGGCATATAGAAATGAAGTTTGGGACATGGTGGAGAATTTTTTCTCAGCCTTTAACATACAGTTCATGCCCCGGGAGCAGAATCGAATGGCGGATTCTCTTGCTGTAGATGCTAGTACATTCCACCCTCCACGGAATCCTCTTTTGAGGTATGAAATTGAAGTACGATACAGACCATCAATCCCAGATAATGTTAAACATTGGCAGGTATTTGAAGATGATGAACAGGTGAAGAGATTCTTGGAGACAGTGGGGGAGTTTTCTAATATGGAGATTGATGAAAATGAAGAAGGAGAAGCTGCAAATAGTGCAGAAAACAAATGGGAAGAAAAAATAGCAGGCAATAAAGTGCTGCAGCTAAAAGGAAATATCATACCTAAAGGGTTGGTACCTCTAGAAAGATTGTTTGACAAAAATGATGTTCCATTGCAACACAGTAAAACAGTAGAAGAAAATCAAGTAGAAGATTTGAATTTGGGCACTGATGCTGAGCCCAAAATTGTAAGATTATCTAAGAAGGTTTCAGAGGAATACAAAAGAAAATATTTGAAACTATTTCGGTCATATAAGGATGTATTTGCATGGTCCTATCAGGACCTAAAAACTTTTGATGTTAATATAATGCAGCATAAAATTCCTCTGAGGGAAGATGCAAAACCTTACAAGCAGAAGCTCAGACAGATAAATCCTCTGCTGCTTCCCTCCATTGAAAAAGAAATCAAGAAGATGTTGAAGGCCAAAATAATTGTGCCATTGAGATACTCATAATGGGTAGCAAACCTTGTTCCTGTTCGAAAGAAAAATGGAGAAATAAGGTTGTGTGTAGATTTCAGAAACTTAAATAGAGCATCTTTAAAGGATAATTATCCATTGCCTAAGATGGACCACATTCTACAGAAAGTGGTCGGAGCCTCCAGAATGTCAATGATGGATGGGTTTTCTGGTTATAATCAGGTAGATGTGTTCCTAGAGGATCAGAAGAAAACCGCGTTTACAACACCATGGGGAACATTCATGTATGCCAGGATGCATTTTGGATTAATCAATGCAGGAGCCACCTTTCAGAGGGCTATGGATATTGCTTTTGTTGGAGAGCAGGACAAGTTTCTGGTGCTATATCTGGATGATATCACAGTATTTTCAAAGGATGATACTGAACACATTCAGCACTTGTAGAGAACCTTTGAAAAATGCAGAAGGTATGGTCTTTCCCTCAATCCTCAAAAATCTTTATTTGCATTAGATGAGAGAAAACTCTTAGGGCACATTGTAACTAAAGATGGTGTGAAAATAGACCCTAAGAGAGTTGAAGTTATAAACAGTATTCCTTTACCCAAGAATAAGAAGGAAGTGTAGGTGTTTCTAGGCCGAATCAATTTCCTGAGAAGGTTTATTCCTAACTATGCTGAGATAGTTAGGCATATAACTGATATGTTGAAAAGAAATAATGAAGTAAAATGGTCTCAGGAACCTAGAGATGCATTTACAAGGATAAAACAGGCATTTTCTGAAGCTCCTGTGCTAGCTGGGCCAGATTATACAAAGCCATTTATAATATTTTCATTTGCTTCACCCCATACAGTAGCTGGAGTCTTATTGCAGAAAAATGAAGAAGGATATGAACAGCCTATAGCCTTTTTCAGTCAGGTGTTGCATGATGTAGAATTGAAGTATAACATACTAGAAAAGCAGGCATATGCCCTGGTGAAGTCTCTCAAAGCCTTTAGAACATATTTTTTGCAATCCCACATTACTACATATGTTCCTACAGCAGTTGTCAAAGACATCCTCGTTCAAGGAGATAGTGAGGGAAAAAGGGGAAGATGGATTGCAAAAATAAAAGAATATGATTTGGACATCAGACCTACTAGGCTGATTAAAGGACATGGACTTGATAAAATGTTATCTGAATCAAATCATCAAGCCTTGGGCATTAATTTATCTGTGATTGCAAGTGAAGAATCTGAAAAGGAAAAAGAGCAACAAGGATTGGAGATGGCCGCTCAGAAAGCACATATAAAATACCTCACTAGTCCTTGGTACAAGGAAATAGTTGAATATCTTTTAACACTCAGCTGTCCTCCAAGTTGTGATAAGATAAAATACAGGACTGTAAGAATGAAATCACAGAAATACATAGTTGCTAATGGGCAGCTATATTGGAGAGATCCTTCAGGTATATTACTATTATGCCTTACAGAAAATGAAGTAGAAAATATAATGATAGAATTTCATGAAGGAATCTATGGAGGACATTACAGTTGGAGGGCTACAGCTCACAAAGTTCTGAAAGCTGGTTTCTACTGGCCAAAACTATTTACAGATGTTTTTGTTTGGGTCAGAGCATGTGATAAATGCCAAAGATTTGCTGAGAGACAAAAGCTGCCTGCTTTGCCCCTAATTCCAGTTCATGTGAATGAACCATTTTAGCAATGGGGATTAGATTTTATTGGAGAAAGACATCCGCCTTCAAGTGCCCAACATAAATGGATATTAACAGCTACAGATTAATTTACAAAATGGGTGGAAGCCATACCTACAAGAAATGCTACAGATTCTGTAATCATCAAATTCATGGAAGAGAACATCATATCCAGGTTTGGCTGTCCAGCTAGAATTGTAACTGATAATGCACAGGCCTTCAAGTCTAATAAATTTATAAATTTCTGCCAGCAGTATAATATTGCATTGAATCACTCCACAGTTTACTATCCACAGGGAAATGGCTTGGCAAAATCTTCCAACAAAACTCTGGTGAGGGCCTTGAAGAAGACAATTAATGAGAATCAAAAGAATTGGGATTCCCAATTGAAATTTTCTCTGTGGGCGAACAGAGTAACTAGCAAGAGAGCAACTGGGAAGTCTCCTTATGAACTGGTATATGGGCGAGCAGCTGTGTTTCCTGTGCAATTGGCTTTGCCAGTGGCATGTCTCATGCAGGAAAGTCAGGAAGAACCAGATGACATGGTCAGAAGAATTAACCAACTGGTAGAATTGGAGGAAACACGGAGCCAGGTGAATCAGAGATTAGCGGAGTATCAGGAGAAAATGAAAAACATCTTTGATCAGCATGCAAAAGACAGGAAATTTCAAATTGGTGATCTGGTTCTCAGATGGGATATCCGGAGGGCTAAAAAGAGAAAACATGCTAAATTCGATCCACTTTGGTTTGGCCTATTTAAGATTATGGAGCTAAAAGGAAATAATACATTTATTTTAGAGAATTTGCAGGGTGATCTGCTGGACGCCCCTGTAAATGGCCAATTTCTTAAGCCCTACTTTCAATTCTGATTCAGGCAGAACAAGCCTGATGTACCATACTATATATATGTTTGCTTCAGTTTTGGTTTTATGGGTGCGCTGATAAACTATGAATAAAAATGCTAAGGAAGTAGAAGATCAAGGTCTACACAGAAATGATCAGTGGTCTGCAGGTTCTCGGCACGTCCAAAAATGAACGCACCGTTCCCAGATGGAGCCGATGTTGTACATGTCAGCCCTTACATATAAATTTTTGGCCTACAGCCTCTTCTGAATCCGTTTTTAACCTCTTCCGTGGCCTATAGCCTCCATATTTATACTTAACACTCCCCTTTCCGCCCATAAAATGCACTGTGCAAAGTTAAAACCCGCAATAAAAATTTATATCAGGCCCAGCCCCTTTTGGCCTTAGCCCCCATATTCTATTTATCTACATGACCACAGCCCGAGACCGAACACTAATCACAAAGGCGCTCCACATATAAAGTCATCGGATGCACCATAAACTGTCCGATCAGTCACAAATCAACGGTCCCATAGCATGCCCACCTGGTGGTCCCCGCGCCCAAAAACCGGTGGTTTATTTCGCACCACCATTGCCCAGAGGGTGATATTCTTCGCAGGGCTAGCCATTCCATTGAATGTGTGCCACGTGTCTTTTGTACGAGCCTAAAACCGCTCCCATTTCACACGTTAATGATCAGTCAAAGGTCGGGTATCAGAATAAATGGCGATCGTCAGATCTCGAGGCCTCCATCCGACAGCCATCGTGCCTCGAAGATGCACGCGCTTTATCTCAGGCCTCCGCTCTCCCCGTGCATTAAATTTCGGCCAAAGGATGTGCAGTGGAATCAATCATCGTCGTCTGATCCTGCGCCTTTCATTCAACGGTGTTTATCTTCTAAAGCTGCACGTGTTTTAACCTACGTCAACCGCATCCCTGGCCCACCTTTGATTACCCTCCGGCTCATTCTAACCATCGATCTCATTCAGAAATCGTGTGGCCCATAATCACTCGCATTTTTCCCATTTGACTAAGTCTACCTCCACGTCGTCTCTCCCTCTTGGCGTTTCGTACACCCATGTGTCATCATCTCGCGTGTCCATAGTATTTTTCCCCTGCCGTATATATATACATATTTCATTCATATTCATTGTTCTCTGTTCATGCGTCGTGCTTTGCTGTTCTACGTGGAAAAGCCTCCACTCCGTTTGTCCACCACTTCCCCACTATATTTTCGCCACCTTTTTGCATGCTTCCACCAGTCTATAATTCCACGACACTTCACAGTCGCCTCCTTCTTATTACCCCCGTTGCGTCTCTATCCCCTTGCATTTTTCTCTTACTGTGTTTGCAGATTTTGCAGGGTTTCAACGATGAAAGGTTATTGTAATTTACAATCTTGGTTGCAGGAGTATAGCACATTCGAAGGTTATTCTATCGAGGCTACAATTATGAAGAGGGATCCCAAGAGCCACCATGATTAGACACTCATTGCAAAAGCAAGGTTTAAAAATCCCTCAAACATTCCAGAGTCTTTTCAAAATACAGATTTTGCAGATAGGGGTATTAATGGAACAATGGCAGATATCAGGGAATGATCGAGAAATTTAGGCTTCGGCATTTAAAATTTTGAATGTGAATTCAGAAGATGAGAGACAAAAGTACAGAATGTTTCATATTTTATTCCTATATTCTGCCTCCAGAAAAATCTCCTCCCTCAGCATTTACTCCATAGCACAGCAGCAGAGTATGTCCAGCATTACAGCGCCGTCAAAAGTATGGGCAGGCGTTTTTCTGCTATCTTGATCAAATTAAGCAATTTAATGTTTTCACCTAACCCCCATTCTCTAGAGTTTTCTACCTCTTCTATAAAACCGAAGAACAAAGACATTGTAAAGGGTTCCAGATTTCTATCAGAAAACTATGCAGTGAAAGGCTTTGTATACATCTTGTAAAGTTTCTGTATGAAGGCTCAGAGCCCATAGGGTCTCAGTGAGGAGGAGTTATAACTGTAATGAGGATTCTGGTCTTTGGTATCCCACAGTATGTAATCTTTTCTTATGTGTTAATTTAATATCTCATTTCATTGCATTTATCTTCTTGTATCATGTTCTAGAATGCGAGGTAGCTCAACGATCTTAGTAAGGATTCATCCTAGTTGGTGCCCATAGTTGGATTAGTCAAGCGCTTTAAATAGGCCTAGTCATGATATACTGTTCCATGTTCATGTCATTCATATTTTCTGCTATATTAGTTACTTGAGGAGGATGCTTTTAAAACACCATTTTCATGTATGGATTCATAGTTGGATAAGCCCATATTTGGTTCTGTTGTGTATCTGGGTATCAGTCTCATGTTAACTAGTATCTCCTTCATGTTTTCCTCACTGCATCCACTTTTTGATATTTGATTTATGTGGCATATTATTTGAACTGGCCCTCTTTGCAGTAAGCTGTCTCTTATCTGTCTGATGCTCTTGTATTGGAGTTTTGCATGTTGTTCCTACATTATTCTTATCTTTGTATCAACTTCTGAGAGAGTTTGGTTCCATTTAAAATAATTTCCTTGTTTTACAAGAGATAGTAAGAGAGCTTTTGGATTGACACCCAAGCTATATTTCATGTTCTCTTGCTATGATAAGATGTCCTAGGCACTGGTCTATGGCAACTCTAGACTGTCTCTAGGGGATGAAAAAATTGTCTACAACACCTGTGATCAAATCTGTTGAAATCTCCTACCAATGTGGAATTGGAATGGATAAAGGATATAGAAGACACGGGGTGTTAATTGTCTCAACTTTATTTTCTTGGAAAACCAAAAATTCCGCCACAAAATTTTGAATATAATATTTAAGGCCATCCAAAAAAATTCTTTCTTCACCTTGTGGTAAGTTTTTAAAAATCCTGAGTGTCCTCCTGAGGGAGAAGTGTGAAATTCCAAAAGAATATTTTGTTTTAGTTGGGAATTGTTACAAAGATATAATCGATCTTTGTACCATAAGCAATCATTTTTCCAACTAAATGTATCATATGTACTAGGATCTTCCTGCAACTTTTGAATTAGTGTCCACACTTCTTCATCCTTCTTCCATTCATCCCTTGCTTCAGTTATCCAATCTGGTTCGATAATAGAAATGGCACATAGAAATGCTTCCACCTCTTCATCCTTTCTTGAGAGTGCATCTACAACAACATTTAACTTCCCTTTTTTGTAGATGATTTCAAAGTCATAACCCAACAACTTTGTGACCCATTTTTTCTTCTCTTCTGAAGATAGTCTTTGTTCCAAAAAGTATTTAAGACTATCATGATTAGTTTTTACCTTGAAGTGTCTTCCCATTAGGTAAGGTCGCCATTTCTTTAGTGCATGTAGTATTACCAATATTTCCTTCTCATAAATAGCTTTCTGTAAATATTTTCCTTTGATTGGATGACTTTGAAAAGCAATGGGTCTTCCTTCTTGCATTAAAACATCACCAATTCGATTTCATGAGGCATCACATTCCACAAAAAAGGTTTTTTTGAAGCCTGGCGTAGCTAAGACCAGTGCTAGGCACATTTCCTCTTTAAGATGTTCAAAGGCCTTAGTTGCTTTATGAGTCCATGAAAGTGCATCTTTCTTCAATAATGTTGATAGAGGTGCCGCTATTCTCCCATAATTCTTAAAAAACTTGCGATAATACCATGTTAACTCCAGAAGTCCTCACAACTACTTTATGGTTGTGGGGGATTTCCATTCCTTAATGGCTTTAATTTTTTTAGGGTCTACCTTTCTTTTTTTCCAAAGAAAAAATCAAAACTTTCTATTAAGCATAAAAAATTTACAGAGTACATGCTAAATGCATTCTATCTGTTTTGTGTCTCGCGAAGGAGCACTGAAACAGATCCATACAATCGTATTCATCACAGCCAAAATCACAAAAAAAGTAGAAATGCTAGATCTCTACCTGAAGCTTGCTCGGTTGAGAAATAAATCTTGCACAAACACAACTAAAGTTAGCCAGGGCTCCTAAAAAGAGGAAAACACCCTGCGGTGTGTGCAAATACACATATATCGCCTTCCAGTGGAACTTGAACTCCCTCTTATGAGGAAACAAGCTCAAACAGGTCCCGCAGTCAACTATGATTATAAAAATAGGTCTGATAGGAATGTAATTTTTTGAAAGAAATATACCAAGTGGATGAAAAAATACAATGGTATGTGATAACAGTAAAAACTACTAAAAACTGTCCATAATTCAGAAATAAAATCATAGATAAGGGGCTCGGTCCGTCTCCACCAGACCCTCTAAACTTGTTTCTTTTATTTTCCAACCTCCCAGAACTTGCTGTATGCCCTCTGTAGAAAGGAGGTCTGCTGCAACGTTCTGCTCCCTGTAAATGTGCCAGACATAAATTTGACTCAAATAATTTTTTAGTATCCAAATTTCTTCAAGGATTAGAATTAATAGATAGCTTTGGCACATGAAATTTTTATTGAACCACTTGAAAATGTTCAAAGAATCCCAAAAAATCTGAACAGTTAAAATCCCAACTGTATCAGCCAGCACAGAAGCAGGTGCAAATATTTAATTTCAATGAAATTGTTTGTCCCATTCCCCAGGCCCACCGAGGCTTCTTTTCGACTCTCCGAATTGAGATGGATCGCAATTCCAACCCCACATTTTTCCTCATCACTATACGCACCGTTGAAATAAGCCCATGGCATATCTCTTCTGATTTCTTCCTGGACAACCACCCTCGATGGAGAAGCATATTTTGGTTCAGGAATTTGAGCATATATGGCCGTACTTTCCATGGCTATACTTTGTATCCGTGTCTCTTGTTCCTTAAAGATAACTCGGTTCCTTGCAAGCCACATTCCCCATGAGATAATTAGAGGCAATTCCCTCCAGTTTTCATCTAAAATCTCCTGCCACAAAACCTCCCAAGCATCCACAATCGATCTCCCTTCCCACCTTTGCAATTTGTTGGATATGGATAGAGTTTCAACCCAGATAGCTCTGTAGAAATGAAAATCGATGAACAGGTGAAGAACTATTTCCGATTGTTGTTTGCGGAGAGGGCATCACCCCAACCCAACCTTCTTCTGTTTTAGCATATTATGCCATGTTGGAACTTTATTTTTGAGGATGCACCAGAAGAAGATCCGAATTTTTGCCAGAAAATTTGGTTTCCATAGTCGTTTTTCCCACCAAGTAGAAGATTTTTTTAGGGTCTACCTTAACACCCTCGTGAGATGCAATATGACCCATATATTCCACCTCTTATACTCCAAAGAAACATTTGGAGGTTTTTTGATATAATTGTTTCTCGTTCAATAGTTTGAGCACCCTGTCAACATGTTGAACATGATCCTTCTGTTAGTCATCAATAATTTTTTCCTTTGTTGATGACTAAATGATTATCCCAAGATTTCTAGAAACAAGGTTCATAAATATTGTGAGTTCTAGAAATCTCAGTGCCTTCATTATCCTTAAGATAATTTTTCACTATTACATCATTCTATAATGTCTAGCTTTGCTTACCATTCCCAAAACACATTAGAGGCTTATGTTACTCTTTCTGTCTATATGTATTCACCTATGGCCCAAATCCTCTATTTTTTTTTCCTAAAAACCCCCCACTGCTACCTAAGCCCACCAATCAAACAACTTTGTTGTGTCTCCCAAAATACTCCCAAACACTGATGGTCTCAAACTATCTTTGTAGGCTCTTTAGATCAATCAAGTACATTGGATATTAGATCTGCAATACATTATTTTATCATAAACTCTATCTTACACTTGATGATCCCAAATCCTAGGTCTCAGTCCAAAAGCCAAGTCCAAGAGAGCTTCCACTAGGTCACCTAGGGTTTCACAAAGTCATAGGGTGGATTTGGTATCCTAACAACTCTGTTTTTCCTGTATGAAGAAACTGCATTCAAAGAAGAAAGGGGCAAGTGATTTTGTCCAAAACTCATCAAAGAGGTCATTCAAGGAAGGCTTTTTGGCCTAAAGCACAAATCTTGCAGGGGAACAGCTGCTCCTTGCTCAAATTTCTGCAAAAGAAACAAATGGCCATCATCCTGGAAAAAGGTAAGGTAATGAGAAAATCATCATAAGAATACCATTCATAGCAAAGAAGAAAAGCAGCAGGTATATGTTTGAAAAGAATCAGGGTTTTATGACAACTTTGACCAAACAAGGAATCAGTACTAAGTATACAAGGGAAAAGGTCACCTCAACTCCATCAAGTGCACATTGAACACTTTTAGGAATGAGAAATGAATTTTGATAAGTTTCAGAGAATTTAGAAGACAACACTATTTACTTTTTTCTAAGAAGCCCTAAAACCTAGGAGTTTGGGGAAATTAACAAAACTAGTCAACCATGATGATGAAGCCTTCTTCATAACAACAAATGGCTTCAAATGGTTTCAGGCTTCCCTCTAGGGTTTGGAAAATAGGCACTAATTCCACCTCGTCAAAAGGTAAAATCATGGGTTTAAAAGGATCAAAGGAGGCAGACAAGAAGCACTGTGTCCCACTTCACCATAGGGAAAAAAAGGGCCAGAAACATCAGTTTAAGGGTTTGACTTCTCAAAGGAACAGTCAGAGGCATTTTCAAATGGTAAAAGGAGGTAGGCATGAGGTAAAATTTCCCAAGGAGGTAATTATGACAAGCGCAGGTTCATTGTTGATAAAATGAGGTGTTAAACTCCAAAAAGAACAGTGATCAAAAGAAATTTTTTGTGTAGGCACTTGCAAGAACAGAAGTGGCCAATGGAAAGACACAAAAATATTTTAATGTGCTAACCGTCCCAACCAGAGATACATCACTGTCAACATGGTCAAAGAAACAAACATATAGCTGGTTTAAGAGCAGTAAAGACTCCAAAATGGTTTCCTTATCAAGAGAATATTCTACAAGAGATAGATTAACCCTGAGTGACACTTCTGTAGGACTGTCACAAAAGGTTACCTACAAGAAAATTGGTAAGGAAAAACAAACCTAAATTTATCTCCTAATGGTGGCACACATGAAAACTAAAGGAGTTATTAACATCACCTTCTAGGTTTTTCACATTAAGAAGTTTTTTCACTGATTCACAGTGAGACACATGACAGAGTGTCAGCCAAAGGTAAAAATGCCAAAATGATCACATGTATGCTGTTTGCAAGTGTTAAACATCATAAAGAAGGTTCATTTTCCAAAAATGGATAAGGGCACAGTTTAAGCTGGTTGAAGGGTTTGTGAGTATGAAGGAGAACATTAAGATGCTCCAGCAAAGAAAATGCCATTTTTCTTATGTCAAACTGCCACCTAAAGGACTAAAAAGAGCCAAAAAGGCAGTGAAAAAGTAAAGAGAAAACAACTTTAGAAAGTGGGTTTTGGCTCATGAAAATATTTTTCAAAGAGGCTATAAAGGTCTCCTTGACCTCTTCCCCACCTCATTTGTCATTGCAAAGGAAGAGAGAGCGGTTGAAAACAATTTTTTAAAGGGCTTCTGTGCAAATTTGGTCGAAATTCCTAGGTGCTACGCATCGACAAAGGCGATACGCACAGAGGGGGCAGCGACAGTGTTAATTTACACTGCGCTGCGCACCGGGAGGGCGACACTACGCATATGTGAATGCACTGCACACAGGGTCAGAATGGCCCAACTGCCCATCATTTCAGATCGATGCTACACTCCGACGGTGCCCAACAGGCCCATTTACCGACTTGACCCAACCCGGCGCTACGGACAGAGGGATTTCTATCCCAATTTGCTCAAAAATGGCTTAAATTCAATTTTCTTGCCTCCAAAGCTCCTGCATTAGTCAAAGCAAGGTTGGTGGTCCTTTTTTCTTGATCTCCAAGTAATATTTTTCATTCATAATCAAAAGAGAAATTCAAAGGCCTATATGACCAAACCCTAATCTGCATGAAAATCAAATTATGGACCTTCTAGGGCAAGGTTTGCAAATTTGAGAGTTGTCATTTTTGTCAAGACACTCAGTACCAACAACCATCCTTCTAAAAACTCTGAAACTATCCTAGACCTACTAAATTTTTCCTTCATTTGCTAAAATTTTCCCTCACATCAGTCATTTACCATCTCTAGACTTAAAGGCTCTCAAACAAGCTAAAAATATTTTGTTCTAGACCAGTCACCATGTCTAAGGAAGAAATCAATACCAACAGTGATGAAGGCCAAAGGCCTATCAAGCCAAAACACAAGGGAGGAAGGGTTAATAGGTTTGAACCTTTATATACCATTCAAATCACCTCTTCTCCCATGATCCTTGCACGTTTTCAAGATATTGGATGCTATCAGTTTTGTGAGAGGGTTAAGCAAGTCCAAAGTCACTCAGACTTGACTAGGTTGTTCATTCTCAACCTATAAAACCACCAAGTCAACCTAGCAGGAGTAAATTTTAAACTCTCATCTGAATCCATTCCTAAAGCCATAGGAATACCAGATGTTGGTGAGAGATGGTTTAAACAAAAGAAATTGGACTTGAGATACTATGAGCCCTTCCTCAAACCTAGTTGTCAACAAGGCTGCAAGGATGTTTTCCCCTTCTCCCACCTGCTAGAGAGATATGCCCTACTAATGAGGCAGATTATAAGGTACTTCACTTGTGAGGGGAGATATTGCAGGGTTTATTCATATCACATAAGTTTAAATGCACTTCACCAGGGTTAAACTGCTAAACCTACCATACTATCTCTACTGGAGCATTGTCAAAATGGCTTCAATGGTCAAGAAGAGGAGTTATGCCCACCAAATGTAGAGCCCTTTTCACCACTCCTTGGTTAAGATGATTTTTTTGCACCAGCTAGAGTAGCAGGGAATCCCTTGGGATGTTTTCATCTCACATGATGTATTTGCAAATCCCCAAGCCTTCATTCAACAAAATTTGCCTTCCACTTAAAACCCTCTTACCTCCATTCCTCTATCATCTCCACCTATGCCTTCTCCACAAGGAAACTTAACTCCTACCTCTTCTCCTGATGCATCTAATGAAGATGATAACAATGGCACTGATGGACAAGAAGATGATAGTGAAAGGGAAGAAAATAGTGAGGTAGAAACAGAGTTAAATGAAGAAAAAAAAGATGACAGCAATGCTGAGGAAGAAGATGATGGCAGTAGCAATGAAGAACAAACAAATAGCAGTGGAGATAAAGAATATAGTGAGGTAGAGGCAGAGTCTAGTGAGGAAGAACAAGAGGATGATGATGGAAGTGATGAATATAGTAGGGCAGAAACAGAATCTAATGAAGAAGAGGAAGATGATCATGACAGTCAAGAAGAGGAAAGCATTGAAAACTTGGAGCAAGACAGTGATAGTGATGACACAAATGAGTCACTCCCAAGTGCAAAAAAAGATGTTGATGATGAACAAGATGAAAACTCAGAAGATAATGAAGGGAATGATGAAGATGACAGTCAGCAAGAAGGTTCACATGACAACCAAGAGGAAGATGTGCTTGAAGATGACAGTGAGCCTAATAAAAATGCAAACAGTGATGAAATGAATGAAGATGATGAACTTGAGGAAACAGAGGGAGATGATAAGGAAATATAAGATCAAAAACAAGGAAGTGATGCAGCTGAAACAGAGTTTGAAGATGAAGTCATTGACCAAGGCAATAGCACAAATGAAACAGTCCGTGATAAGCAAGGGAATAGTCATGACTGTCATGACACTAATCAGCCTCTAAATGACCAAGAAACTCAAAGTGACAGTGCAGGAAATGACCAAGAAGATGACCTTAGTGAAGGACAGAGCCAAAATGAGGCAAGTGAGGAGAGTAGTGATCAGTTTGAAGGCCAAACAAATAGTATGGAAAATAGTGAGGGAAATGAAGATGATAATGAAGCTCAAGGTCAACAAAGCAGTGACCCAATGGGGCATAAGGTAACTCATGAAAGCCATAACAAAGATGAAAATTCCCTTGACATCACCAAAGATCAAGGCAATGATGGAAACACCTCCAAAACCATCATCACCCCTCTCACATGCACATACCATAGAGGAAAAAGATAGACAAAGGTGAGAAGTAGGTAAAGGTAAGGAGAAGCAAAATGATCAAGAAGACTTCTCAAGAGCCTCAATTCATTTATCTAGACAGTGACAATGAGGACAAGGAGATGACCACTAGATTGCTTCTCTTGGACAAATATGCACAACTTAGGGAGTGGGAAAGAGAGTTTGAGATGGTACAACGTGTCATTCACTATTACAAAGAGGAGCATAATCATTTCAAGGAGGTAAAGAGAGGCCGTGCTCTACAAAAGAAAATTACCAAGCATTATGCTAGGAAAAACATGCTTGCTTGTACCAAACTAAAGGAGGCCCTCCTGGAGATAGAAAACCTAAAAAGGACAAAGTGCATGACAGCCTTATATTTTTGGCTGAGGATTTTCAACAGGTGTCTAAGACCTCTTAAGGGACCTCTCCACCAATTTTGAGGCAATTTGAACAAAATTTTGTCTTTTTCAAATTTTGACCCCTCTGTGTGCAACACCCTAGGAACTATGCACAAAATTGGTGCATCCTTAGCTCAAAATTTTTTCATTTTTAGATTCCTCACATCACCATCAGTCTGATCATCAATTTTCAGATCATTTAGAGCATTTTTGACCCCCCAAAAGGTAAAAAAAACATCAAAATTTTGACCCTTCTGCCTCATTTTCAGACCAAGCATTGCGCACAGAGCAGTGTTGGGGAAATTGGTTTTTGAACAGGTAAATGGCATCCACTCAGCAAAAATCAAGAATTTCTGGAACTTAGACTCATCAAGATTTCCAACGAGCCATCACAAAGCCAAATCCAGTGTCGGGAAGGGGTCCAAAACTTAGCCACAAGAGACCCTATTTTATGTTGAAGTGGCGCTACGCATAGAGGCTACCTAGTGTGTTTTGGACCAAAAGTCAACAAAACACACTCATTTATTGCAAATAGATATTTTTGAGTTTTTTGAGGCAAATTACTCTAGAATTAGGTGCAAATAGTTATTTTGGAATTTATTTCTTAGGATATTATGTGCCTTGGGCCTTGCATGGTCTCTTGGCCATAAATGACATTTATGATTATATATGACATTTTCCTACCACATTTAGGGTTTTATTCCTCCTTTTCTCCATAAATAGAGCATGAGGCCCCTATGTATTTTGTTGGCATTTTATGAGCTTGAAGATTAATATACATGGTTTTATGAGCTTGGAGAAGAAATTGGTTTTGTGGAGTTGATGAATGCCTTGTTTGGCTTGATGATGGAGAAGCTTGTTTGCAGGATTCTGTTGGGGTTCCTGTATTTTGGCCAGATTGGAAAAACCAAAAGATAAGACAACATAAAACCACTTTGGAATCCTAGGATCTAGCCCTCTTGAATCCAGAGAGGCGTCTCTCTATAAGTTTCAAAGATTGATTTATCTTTAAGGTTTTTCAGTATGATATTAGGCTAGTTATGAAGAACAAGGTTTGGTGTTTGTTTGGTTGGGCAAGGATATGATGAAGGTGAAGGAAGTCTATATGAAGGGTGAAGGTGTAAATAGGTGGAAGAATGGTTCATCTAATAACATAGGAAAGGATCAGCTTTAATCCATTGGGCTATGGAGTCATAAGAGGATTTAATTGGAACAGCAAGGTTCAAGAGTGGTTCATGGGGCAAGTCATCTATGTCAAAGGATCTCTTTAAGTTGATTTTATGGAATGAAACAATAAGAAATGAAGTGAGGTAAATCAAACAGATGAAGAAACAAAGAGTAGCCTAAGATCAAGTAAGTACTTTGAAACTATCCTGCTTTTGGCATGCACTTAAGGAAATACACAAAAATAATCTAAGATCAGGTAAGTACTTCTAAACTAGCCTGCTTTTGATGTAATTTTAATAGAAAATATTTAAAACACTTAGAATAGCTTAAGATCAAGTAAAGACTTTTAACTTAGCCTACTTTCAGTGTATTCAAAAGGAAAACATTCATGATAAACATAAAAAGTAGTCTAAGATCAGGTAAGTACATTGAAACTAGCCTACTTTCAACATACTCTTAAGGGAACTCTTCAAAGTAACTGTTGGAGATAAACCAGAGGACAGGGCTAACCATAAAATTCTCAAGAACATTCAAAGATAAAATCTCAAGTTGTACTCAGGAAATATGGACTTACCAACACTTCACTGGTTATACTTTATTGAATTACTTTCAAATAAACAATTAGCAGAAAACATAAAGGATAAATATTTTCAGTGAGATTTAGGGTACTTCAGGAGTAAATCCTAATCTATATTTTTTTATTTATCAGAGAAAAGTGGACAAAATGGAAACATAAATAAAAATAACAATTAGAGTGAGAAACAAATCACCATTGACATAGTCCAGGATCCCATAAATCAGCTCTTTGTATTTGATGTTTAAACCAGTTACAATCATCAAGCCCAATAGGTTTCTACAAATTCAAACTTCTCATCTCAGCTTATGTATCTTTTATTACAAACAGAGCTATAGTAGCTTCAGAAAACTATTTACATGCAACAGATATCCAGAGACCAACCTTTTACAATGTGATCCTCAAGGAGATTTTATAAGAAAATGAGGAGGTTGTAGAAATTTTGAATAACTTATATATTATTCACCGAGATTATCCTGATCACACACTATTTTAGCTTCATGCATAATATAGAATCTCTTCTACCATTGATCATTACATGCAGAAATAAAATCAATTGCATGCCCACATTAAAACCATAAACAATCACACATATGAACACAGTATTTCATGGGAAAGCTTAAAGCTGAAAACCCCAACTATCTGTATATTATATGTCATGGAGATCATGTAAAAATCATAGTACAAAGCTCCTCACAACCTCTCAGCACTACCTCCACTTGCTACACACTATCAAGCTAAATCTAGCAAAACACATGCTTCAATCTTTTGCCACTTGATAGCCAGCCTCTATTGCGTTGTCAATGCTATGGGATGGCTTCATTAAATAGATAAACCACCTGACTTGTATTTCGAAATCCTCATGGGCTTCTCCACCTATCTGTGTGTTGCAAATAGCAACTGTATAGTCACAACTGATAGTTAACCTGCTCTTTCACCTATTTCTGCACTGGTCTCCACTGAAACTGTCCATGCACTGAAGTTAACTGATGCATTCTTTGGTTGATTAATGAGTTTATAATTAGTGAATTAATTAATAATTAATTCACACCACTCTCACTAATTGTATCAATTAGTTAAACTGAATACAAATAGCTCAACTATGTTTAGATTAGTTAAACTGAATACAACTCCACTAACTTCCTCAATCAACTCCACCAAACTCTGTCACATGAGTTCTAGCTGAAGTCTTCATGCAATAGCTCCACATAACCCTCAGGAATAGCGTAATTCCTTCTGTCAGCTCCTGTGCCACATCTGTGCACTTAACTGAAGTGCTCCAAGAGAATAAGATAATGTTTAGAGTCTAAATATTATTAAGAGCTAATAATATTCGACATATCTATTTTTAGACTGGCAATCTAAAAATAGATTCCGCCCAGTATGTCTAAAAATATAAGTCCATCTATTTTTTCCGACTTGACCAACCATCCACAAATAGCATCCTGCAACTCATAGAACATGATCCATATGTCTAAAAATAGACATAGTCTAAAAATAAACTTTGCGCCAAAAATAGCCTGCGGGCCCACTTAGTGAAGGCGACTTCTTTCCACTAATCTCATCATCTTGTCGCAATATCAACGGAAGAGTTCTAGGGCTAGATATCATTAATTCCATACTAAATGCAACCCCTAGCCTTGAAAACCATGCAAGGCATAAGGCAGGAAAGCATTCAATTTACAACTCTGTTTTCTGCTTTTTAGGCTTAGTGGGTGAAAAGATTGACTTTAAGGCTCTTTTTATCTTTTACAATAACTTTGTTGTCAATGTGAAATATTTGATTTTGTTTGTAATAACTGTTAGCAGCCTTTGGCCTTAATGTTTTCTAACTGAGATTTGATCTGGGTATTCCTTTGAGGCAGAGACGTTACAAGTGGCAATATGGTAGCTGGGGATTCAATTAGCCCCTTTAGATGTGGCATTCGAGGTTCTTCTGGATCTGTCTTCATTTGTGGATTAGGCCTTTGATTCCAGAGTTCATGCCTTGATTCTTTAAGCTTTGATTAACATCTTTAATCCTTCAATTATGCTCTGATCTTCATCTTTGACACTGATACTCTTTCATTAATTGATGTTGACTGTGTTTGCTGTTTTGTAGGTGCGCAGAGGGTTTGCTGGAGAATTTGTTTAGAAAGTCGATTATCATGACTCATCGACCCTTTTAAACCATGAAAAATAAACCCCTGATCCCTTTAATTCGCTTTCAGGACTATGAGGATCGTCATCCTCGGCCCATAATAACAACATATTAATTTAACGGGAGGGTTTACCTTAATCTTCATTAAACCTGCATAAAACAAACAAAGTTAATTTATATCCTGCAAAGATTTGGTTTAAAACTACTTTGGAAGGTTCGTCGAAGCGTTTCAGAGCAACGAGGACGAGTGGATGCAGCAGTGGGAGGAGAAAAATCATGGCAGAAAATGAAACAGAGGTTTAAATTTGATTTCGGGCACGAATTGAGAAGAAGTGGTTTTGGGGGAAACCGTGTCGGGCTCGCTGTTGGTTGGGGGGGGGGGGGGGGGAAGCGGTATTAGCTTTTGGAACACGATACATGTTTGCGTTTGACACGTGGATTTATAAAACCATTTTTATCGCGCGGAAGTAGCGCACTGGGAAGGAGGACTGAAAATCGCGCGATATGGATGGTCGACCGTTGGATTGGAGGCTCCAGATCCAACGGTGTGGGTTGAATGTGATAGATCAAAAGATGTGCGGAGGATGTATGGTGGGGCTGACATATATTTTGTCGCGTAGCAGAAACATCAAGTGGCGAGGTGAAAATTCAAGTGAAAAGTTAGTCTTATTGGGTTAAATCCCAATCGTAGGATCTGATGATTGGGTGGTGGGGATTTAAAGAGGAGACGAGAAGTAATGGTGGGGTAGAAACATGAGAGAAAGGAAGGCCCACCTTTATATAAAGGGCGAAAATGTTTTTTCTTAGGAAGAGGGGTTTTATAAGAGCGACGGGAAGGATCAATGGGAGTCGTCAGATCGTGAGGATTGACAGCCGAGATCTATCGATGGGGGAGAATGAGAAGGGTGGGGTTTGAAAAGCAGAAGTAATGTGGACCGTCAGATTTGAGAAGATCAATGGTGGAGATTGAATCGCGGAATCACGCAGGATGTGAATGGTGCGAAGGGAGGGGATAAAGGCGATGATGCAAAATAGCGCGGACCATCCGATCAAACTTGATCGAGGGTGGAGATTAAATCGGAGGTCGGGATGGTGGAGGATCACGTGATGGATGAATGTGATGTGATGAAGCACGAACTGTCAGATCTGGAGAAATGAACGGCTGGGATTACATCACATCGGAGAGAAGAAAAGAGGCTAAAGCGCCGGGGTCTTTGAGTTTGCGATGTGCGATTAAGCGCTGGTCGTTGGATCTGTATGAGAGATCAACGGTCAGGTTTAAATTGGCGGGTGTGATGACGGAGGGCTATGAGCGGAGCGTGATTGAATCTTAGCCGTCGGTTCTTGTGGATTCGATGGCTAAGATTAAATTGGTGGATCGACATTGGAGGAGGAAAAAGGAAAGGATAAAGGGATTTTGTGATTTCTGATTGCGATGGAGCGATGAGGGTTAGTGCTCGGTCGCGTCTCCGGGTCACATAAGGAAAGGGGCTAGGGCTAAGGCTAAAAGGGGCTTAAGGCCTTAATGCCTAAAAAATGGGTTTTTAGGCCAAATTGAAGGTTTTGAGGGGGTTCGATAAGGTTAAAAAGGAGGTTTTAAACCTTATCAAAGGGAATTTATGAAGGGAACGAAGGAAAATGAGGGAAATGGAGACCTTTTGAAAATAGTTTCTTTCATAAACAACGGGGCTTAGAGGTTATTTTTTATGGAAACAACAGTGAAGGTTTCTAAAGGATAGGAGACATATGGGACTTTAAGAATGATAGATTTACAAAGGAAATGTTTCTCTTGAAGGCCCAGAAACATATTTAGCCACCTGTTTTCTATGCCAAAAATTATGGGTGGCTAACAGCAGCTCCAACTTGGGATGGCATATCCTTGGAGGTGTCAAGAACCATAGAAATTCATCTCTAGAATGTAGATCAGTATATTTTCATTTTTGACAACCTTTTCCTGTTCTCTGATCAGCTGCTTGAAAGATGATTAGAACATTTCATACCAGTAGGAAAATTCTTCCCCAAACAACTACTTACACAACCTACTTCCTAACATGTTTTCTTCAGAAGGTGCACTTGGACTTACAAACCTTTTCATCAATCATTTTATTCTTTTATTGAAAACATAAAACTAGTCTATGTCTACTCTTATTTCTCCATGAGTTCAGATTAAGTAGTTGAACTCATAAGTTTCTCTACCTAACTACTATCTGGTAGGATTAGACTGTCTGACAGATATTTATTCTCTATTTTCTAGAACAGAAATTTAAAAGCAGCCAAGCCAGGATTAAGCAGTTTGACTTGCTGCAGATCTATGGCGTAAAAACAAGGTGCACATAGATTTTATTTGTAGAAAAGTAAAACAAAATTGTGAAGGCTTAAGATCTGAAAATTTAAAAACATCCTTCATTATTTCTTCAGCTCTGGTTTTGGTCTTGTTTGAGTTGCTTCCTCTTTCTTTTCTAGTTCAAGTTTTGAGCTTTTTAGAACCATTTCTTTTTCTATCCTAATCTACCTTACTGATAAGCCAAGATTGCATTGTTTGGCTGATCTAATTCACTAACCTATCAGCAGTAAATTGAAAAACTAATTAGTCATGATTAGGCTGTATAACTAATTAGAAGTGTGTTTTTTAGGAGTGGAATTTGAGCTTGCACACTTTCAGACTTTGTCTCTCTTTTTTGGTATGGGGCTATACCTTTCTTGTTTTCATTCTGCCCTCTTTTCCTTTTCTATTGTTTTTTGTATTTTTTTCAATTTTTCTTTCAAAGTAGAAACAACAATCTAACTAGATGCTCAAAAGGCTGAGCTTTATTGCCTTCCTATCTAACCTAATCTAACTTGAAATATTTACATTTTTAACTTACAAACTCTCTTTTCCAATGCATCCAGTCAATCAGATGGTTCCATGACTGGTCTTTGCTCATATCTTTGAGCATGCAAGACAAATAGGGCCACTCCCATTTTCTTTGTTTCTCAGCAACATTTCTAAAATATTTTGTTGCACTTGGTGATATGCTGTTGTTTGCAACCTTTATCGCTTCTTCAGATGTCTTCAGGAAATCTACATAGGGATCTTGAAATAATGCCTAGTTAGGAGTATCTGGAAGATGTGTTTCAACCAGGATTATCTCTTCCTTTTCCACTGGATCAAGGCAAAGATTCTTTTGAGAAAGATAGTCTTCCTCATCTTCATTGTCATCTGAACTGGAAAATTCATCATACACTACAGTGTTGTCCTCTAGAAGTCCTGGTGTGTTCTGTTTTAATGGACTGAACTCTGTGAAGAGGTTATCATATTCTTGAGCAGGGGTATGTTCAATTTCTTCCTCTTTTTCAAGAGAAGGCTCCTTGGTTTCAACCTGCTCAAAAATTTCTTCATTCCTTTCCTCCTCAACCTTTGTGCTGAAAGGCTGCTGATTCCCAATCACATGGAAACTATTACTGATGGTCTGAGATGAAGTAGAGAAAAGATCCAATGAATCTTTACTTACTTCCAAGCTTTCATAACTTTCTTCATCAGTATCATAAACATTCTGTACTGGCTCATTACTTCTTTGAAGGAACTGATCTTCCTCCTATAAATCTGCTAATGATGGTCCTGCAAGATTAACTTATGTTTGGGGAACATCATCACTAGATAGATCAAACTTAGGAAAATCATAAATATAAGTAATACTACCAATCAAACATACTGGGTTATCAACAGGTCCTTATTTATTCTGATCTACAAAATAACTTTCTAAATCTGTACAACAAAGTTCTCTATGTGAATGGGCAAGAGTATTTGTTTTGCAAAAAGTTTCAGAGACTGGATTTTTATTAATAATCGGATATATCTCTTGTTCTGTCAAAGGGGAAGATGTTTCTATGTTCCTTTGAACAAGAGTACAATAGTTCTCTGTCTCTTGTGAAGACTGATTTTGAGGTTGGATGTCTTCTTGAGCCTCAGCTATAAGGGATTATGAATCATTGTTTGGATTTTCAGGGATATCTTGAGGAATGTCCTTTATTTCTTGGTTGATTTCTTCCTCAACTGATTCATCTATATTCTTATAATTTTTTAATAGGATATTAAACTCATGAATGGCTATTAAAAGATCTTCAGGATGCATTTCTTCCAAATCCTCATCATTATCTATAATGTGTTGGGTGATGTTTTGTGATGGATCATAATGTATTCCACCCCATGATAATGATGTAGTGTTTCCTTTATAGTTCTCATAAAACACATATTAAAGGTATTTTAAAGAAAACAAACTGCCATATTTCAACCATTCATACAAATCCATAGCTTTTCCTTCTAATGTTAACATGAACATTTTCATTAGGCAATCTTCATGCCATTCAACCTTTAACCTCCATACATGTATGTGAAATTTGATAAGATGTAACAATGGGTTATCAAACTTTTCACCCTGAAAAACAGGAAGGTTATCATCCCATAATACATGGGGCATTTTATGTGGAAACCGAGGGATACGTTCTCTACTCATTGGGGCATATCTTCGTTGTATTCTTGGAATCATTTTGCAAATTGGATAAGAGGTCACTGTATCTATTCAATCAGTTCAGGGTCTTCTACCAGTGGAGTCATTTGGTCTTTTGAGAGTTGTGGACTCGCCAAGTGGATGAATTAAACTTTTTTATCCACCAACATTATGATTTGGTTTGCTCAATGCATTCCCGAAGGGATCTACAAATACTGGAGGGATATTAGGCCTACTTGAGGCCAGTGAAGTCACCAAGTGGAAATTTTTAGCTCTTTTGGAGGTAAAATGTTTTATGGTCCACCACCATTAATAGGTTTGAAAACCAATCTAAAATATTTTTGGGTTTTCTGAGTTTTTTCAGTCCTATAGGTTATGAGAGTTTCCTAAATCTATTTCAAAACTTAGCTATGGTGATGAGACAAACATAGTTTACTCTTATGGCTTAGCTAGCTGATTCCTTCAAGGTTTGATAAGGCTCGATGAGAATCCTAAGGGTTACTTATTTTGTCACTGATTCAAATAAGTCCTATCATGATCACCATTTTCTTTGGCAGTGCTTGAAGATAGCTACTTATATTACACTGAAGAATGAGTATTTTGTTTTAAGGATTTTACTCAGACAGTCCCCAGCAGAGTCGCCATTATGTTGGGGAATCAACTGGATAGCACACCAAATATTCTTGAATTGGGGGAATTTCTAAGGTCCCAAGAGTGTATTAGGTATAATCTACTCAATATCCCTAGCGGAGTCGCCATTTTGTTGGGGTTCCTGTGTTTTTGCCACATTGGAAAAACCAAAAGACAAGACAACATCAAACCACTTTGGGATCCTAGGATCTAGCCCTCTTGAATCTAGAGAGGGATCTCTCTATAAGTTTCAAAGATTGATTTATCTTTAAGGTTTTTCAGTATGATATTAGGCTAGTTATGAAGAACAAGGTTTGTTGTTTGTTTGGTTGGGCAAGGATATGATGAAGGTGAAGGTGTAAATAGGTGGAAGAATGGTTCAACTATTAAGATAGGCAAGGAGCAGCTTTAATCCATTGGGCTATGGAGTCATAAGAGGATTTAATTGAAATAGCAAGATTCAAGAGTGGTTCATGGGGCAAGTCATCTATGTCAAAGGATCTCTTTAAGTTGATTTTATGGAATGAAACAATAAGAAATTAAGTGAGGGAAATCAAACAGATGAAGAAACAAAGAGAAGCCTAAGATCAAGTAAGTACTTTCAAACTATCCTCCTTTTGGCATGCACTTAAGGAAAGACACAAAAGTAATCTAAGATAAGGTAAGTACTTCTAAACTAGCCTGCTTTTGATGTAATCTAAGATCAAGTAAAGACTTTTAACTCAGCCTGATTTCAACGTATTCAAAAGGAAAACATTCATGATAAACATAAAAAGAAGTCTAAGATCATGTAAGTACTTTGAAACTAGCCTACTTTCAACATACTCTTAAGGGAACTCTTCAAAGTAACTGTTGGAGATAAACCAGAGGACAGGGCTAACCATAAACTTCTCTAGCTCAGCTTTAATTAGCAAACTTCTCAAGAACATTCAAAGATAAAATCTCCAGTTGTACTCAGGAAATATGGACTTACCAACACTTCACTGGTTATACTCTATTGAATTACCTTCAAATAAACAATCAGCAGAAAACATAAAGGATAAAGATTTTCAGTGAGATTTAGGGTATTTCGGGAGTAAATCCTAATCTATATTTGTTATTCTTTATCAGAGAAAAGTTGATAGAATGGAAACATAAAGAAAAATATCAATTACAGTGAGAAACACATCACCATTGACATAGACCAGGATCCCATAAATCAACTATTTGTATTTGATGTTCAAACCAGTTACAATCATCAATCCCAATAGGTTTCTACAGCTTCAAACTTCTCATCTCAGCTTATGTATCTTCGATTACAAACAGAGCTACAACAGCTTCAGAAAACTATTTACATGCAACAGATATCCAGAGACCAACCTTTTACAATGTGCTCCTCAAGGAGATTTTATAAGAAAATGAGGAGGTGGAAGAGTTTCTAGGGTTGAGTATCATTAATTCTATACTAAATGCAATTCCTAGCCTTGAAAACCATGTAAGGCATAAGGCAGGAATGCATCGAATTACAACTCTGTTTCATTTATTCCATTTCTAATTTTTAGGCTTAGTGGACAAAAAGATTGACTTTAAGGCTCTTTTTATCTTTTACAATAACTTTACTGACAGTTTAAAATATGTCCTTTTGTTTGTAATAACTGTCAGCTGCCTTTAGTCTTAATGTTACTGACTAAGATTTGACATGGGTTTTCTTTTGAGGTAGAAGGCTGCAAGGTGGCATTTTTGGTAGCTAGGGGATTCAATTAGCCCCTGTGACGTGACATTCAAGGCTTTCTGGATTTGATTTGTGGATTAGGCCTTTGATTCTAGAGTTCATGCCTTGATCCTTTAAGCTTTGATTAACATCCTTAATCCTTCAATTATGCTCTGATCTTCATCTTTGACACTGATAATCTTTCATTTAATTAACTGTGACTGTGTTTGTTGTTGCAGGTGCGCAGAGGGTTTGTCGGAGAATTTGTTCAGAAAACTGATAATAACGACTTATAGATCTTATAAAAACATATAATTATCACTTTAAACCCTTTAATTTGTATAAAAGGCCGTGAGGATCGTCATCCTCGACTCATAATAACACTGTAATGGTTGCGGGAGGGTTTACCTTAATCTTCATTAAACCTGCATAAAACAAACAAATTTAATTTAAATCCTGTGAAGATTTGGTTTAAAACTACTTTGGAAGGTTCGTGAAAGCGTTTCGGAGCAGTGAGGATAAGTGGATGCAGCAGTGGGAGGAGAAAAATCGTGGCGGAAAACGAAACAGAGGTTTAAATTTGATTTCGGGCGCGAATTGAAAAGAAGTGGTTTTGGGAAAACCAGTAATTGTTTTCGCGCAAAATTTGGGAGGGGAAGCGGTATTAGATTTTGGAACATGATACATGTTAGCATTCGACACGTGGATTTCTAAAACCAGTTTTATCACGCAGAAGTAGCGCACTGGAAAGGAAGGGTGAAAATCGCGCGATATGGATCGTCGACCGTTGGATTGAAGGCTCTAGATCCAATGGTGTGGGTTGAACACGATAGATCAAAAAATGTGCGAAGGATGTATGGTGGGTCCAACATCTATTTTGTTGCGTAGCAGAAACATCAAGTGGCGAAGTGAAAATTCAAGTGAAAAGTTAGTCTTATCAGGTTAAATCCTGATCGTAGGATCTGATGATTGGGCGGTGGGGATTTAAAGAGGAGACGGGAAGGAATGGAGGGGTAGAAACATGAGAGAAAGGAGGGCCCACCTTTATATAAAGGGCGAAAAGGTTTTTTCTTAGGAAGAGGGGTTTTATAAGAGCGGCGAGAAGGATAAATGGGAGTTGTCGGATCGTGAGGTTTGACGGTCGAGATCTATCGATGGGGGAGAATGAGAAGGGTGGGGTTTGAAAAGCAGAAGTAATGTGGACCATCAGATTTGAGAAGATCAATGGTGGAGATTGAATCACGGAATCGTGCAGGACGTGAATGGTCCAAAGGGAGGGGAGAAAGGCGATGATGCGAAATAGCGCGAACCATCCGATAAAACTTGATCGACGGTGGAGATTAAATCGGAGGTTGGGATGGTGGAGGATCACGTGATGGATGAACATGATACGATGAAGCGCGAACTGTCGGATATGGTGAAATGAATGGTTG
Source organism: Pinus albicaulis (assembly GCA_034641835.2). Taxonomy (NCBI): domain Eukaryota; kingdom Viridiplantae; phylum Streptophyta; class Pinopsida; order Pinales; family Pinaceae; genus Pinus; species Pinus albicaulis. Next base: position 526,557,060 of record CM076571.1, on the reverse strand, counting down.
GGATTACATCACATTGGAGAGAAGAAAAGAGTTCAAAGTGCCGAGGTCTTTGAGTTTGCAATGTGCGATTAAGCGCTGGCCGTTGGATCGGTATGAGAGATCAACGGTCAAGATTAAATTGGTGGGTGTGATGACAGAGGGCTATGAGCGGAGCGCGATTGAATCTTAGCCATCGGTTCTTGTGGATTCTACAGCTGAGATTAAATCGGGGGATCAGCTTCGGAGGAGGAAAAGGGAAAGGATAAAGGGATTTTGCGATTGTTGATTGCGATGGAGCAATGAGGCTTAGCGCTTGGTCGCGGCTCCGGGTCACATAAGGAAAGGGGCTAGGGCTAAGGCCGAAAGGGGCTTAAGGCCTTAATGCCTAAAAAATGGGTTTTTAGGCCAAATTGAAGGTTTTGAGGGGGTCAGATAAGGTTAAAAAGGAGGTTTTAAACGTTATCAAAGGGAATTTATGAAGGGAACAAAGGAAAATGAGGGAAATGGAGACCTTTTGAAAACAATTTCTTTCATAAAGAGTGGGGCTTAGACGTTCTTTTTTATGGAAACAACAGTGAAGGTTTCTGAAGGATAGGAGACATATGGGACTTCAAGAATGATAGATTTACAAAGGAAATGTTTCTCTTGAAGGCCCAGAAACATATTTAGCCACCTGTTTTCTAAGCCAAAAATTATGGGTGGCTAACAGATTCCATAGCTTGGTGAATGGTGATGTCTTCTTAACTTGTTAATGTTTTCTTGTTCTCATTTTGTTTCATTCTTCTTGGTTGCTATAAATCAGAAAAGTATAGGTTGAGACGTGTTCTTTGAGGCACCTCAATCCTCCTGTTTGCTATAGCTTTGATGCTTTCCTCTTTTGGCCATCTTAAGGAATTCTTGATTGCTCCTTAGGTCCACCAATTTTTTTTTTTGTTTCATGTATGGTTAGTATGCTAGTTTACAAGTATGATTCATGGTATGCCCTGCTTATTTGAAGCTTTCAAAACTCTATCTTGAAGCCTTTCTGGTGGAATATTGATTGCTAGGTTAAGTCAAAGAGGTCTCATTTGATCTTGCCCTTTTTCCATTCTTACCAACTTGTTTAAGGGTTCCCAATAGCTTTATATTTGCTATTTAGGAGTTCCCTCTCCATAAATTGAGTTATTTGTGTTATCTTGTATGTTTTCCCAAAATCTGAAGGTGAATTTCTAAAGTTAGAAGCTCTTATGCTCTCTATGTTTCATTGGAATGTTTATCATGGATGTTTATCAGTTTAAAGTATTGTTCATTGAGCTTAATGGTTTTCCCTACCTCATGAGTTTTAATTTTTAAACTATATGTGTTTAAGACCTCTTGGTATTTCCCAAATTTGAGGTTCACTACACCTCATACATCACCTTAAGGATCCATTAAACTTGCTAAATTGGCCCTCCAACACACTCTGTTTCGTCATTTAGACACTCTTGAATTCATTTGAATCCATAGCCCAATGGCTTTGACAAAATCTCACTCCACCTATTCCACTTGACCATCTTACCCAACCAAAATAATCAACAAAACCTACACCTAATAACTAGCCTAAAATCAAAACCCTAGAGCAAAAAGAACACATCCTTTGCACACAATAGAGAGATCCCTCTCTGAGTCTAGGAAGGCTAGGTCCTCAGACTCTAAAGACTGGTTCCATGTTACCCTGTCATTTGGTCTACCAATCTGCCAAATCATGGGACCCTAACACCTTCCAAGACCTGTTGTAGATTATTATATTATCAAAAAATACTAACACAAATTTTCTAAAGAAGGGTTTGAAAATGGAATTCATCGACCCTTGAAATGTAGAAGGTGCATTGGTAAGGCCAAAAGGCATGACCAAAAATTCATAATGACCCTCATGAGTTCGAAATGTTGTTTTCGGAATATCTTCAGTCTTCATTCTAATTTGATGATATCCTGAACGAATATCCTACTTGGTAAAATAAATTGTTCCATGTAATTCATCCAACAATTCATCAATCATAGGAATGGGAAATTTATCTTTAATAGTGAGCTTATTGAGCTCTCTATAATCCAGACACATGTGCCATGATCCATCCTTCTTGTGAACCAATACTGTTGGAGCAGAGAAAGAACTTTGACTCGGTTGAATTATACCAGCCTTTAACATTTCTGCAATCATACGTTCAATTTCGCTCTTGTTTACATAAGGATATATGTAATGCCTAATGTTTGGAGGAACACTTCCTAGAATCAAATGAATAACATGATCATGATCATGAATGGGTGGGAGTCCTTTGGGAGTTTCAAACACCTTGGAATGATGGTCCAAGACTTTTTGGAGATATAGAGAAATATATGATTTTAATGTTGGAACTTCTAGTGAGCATAATTGTGCAATTACGCCTCGTTGTTCCTTATTTAGAAGCTTTGTCATGAAATTAGAGCTTATTATCTTTCTCGGCTTCCTTGTGATACCCCTTAGTTCAACTTCCTTTCCTTCCGAAAAAAATTTCTTGAAAATTTCTTGAAAATTAAAAGCTATCGTCCCCAAATATTGTAACCATTGTACTCCTAGTACAACATCATCACCTCCCATTGGAATGGAAAGCATTGGAATATTCAATACATATCCTCCCATGGTTAGCTTGATATTATGGCATTTTCCAAAGAAATTTATAGTTCCTCCATTTTCAACCATCACTTGACATTCTGATGCTGGGTATAGGAAGAAATTCAATTCCTTGGGTACCTTACAATGAAAAAAATTATGGATACTACCCGAGTCAATCAACACTGTTACCTTTTTCTTCTTGATATATCCGTCTATCTTGAGAGTTTGCGGAGTGGTAATTCATGCCAATGCATTGCAGGATATGGTAGGATTCATTTCTTCTTTCTCTAGGGTTGGTTCTTGGTGTATATCCTCTTATTTTTAAGTTTCTTTTTCATTTTCTTCCTCCTCTTCACAATCTATGTAAAATAATTTATTCTCAAAAAAACTATGACCTTTAGTGTATTTTCTATCACAACTATAGAAAAGTCCTTTTTCTCTTTTTCTTCCAATTGTTGTGGTGTCAAACTTGTAGGTTGTGGAAATCTAGGAGTAGGAACACTTCCATCTTTATAGATGTGAGGGGTAGGCTTCCTTGTCGCCATAATTTTACTTTAAATTTTTCCTTCCAACCTGAATGCCTTCTCTAGTGAATTACGTTCCCAAAGGCGAACCTCATGTTGGATGTTATCCTTTAAAGTCCCTATAAAGACATCAATCATGTGTTCCTCTGGAATATCAGTTACCCTTATCTTCAATTTTTATAAGTCCTCAATGTGCTCCACCATTGTACCCTTTTGTTTGAGATTTATCAATTGGCTAAAGAAGGTGTTGCCCCTTGTATCCTCATAATGTGCTATCATTTCCTCTGTAAAAATTGACCAAGTGACAATTTTCTTACAAGAACAAAGCCATCGATACCATACAAATATATTTTGTTCTAAATGTAAAGTTGCAATGCATACCTTTTGTGTGTTTTGCACATTATGGAGATCAAAATATTTCTCCATATGTAGTATCCATGTTACGGGATCCTTGCCATCAAAATTCTTCATATCGATATTTGGAATATGGTGGGTCTTATATCCAACATTAGAGCTTATGAAATCACGATTAAATTTTTTTTTTTCTCATCATGAGTTTCCTATACTATTTTCACCATTAGGAATCATTTCTTGTATCAACTTTATCAAACATTCCTTCAAACCTTCCAGTTCTGCTTTCAGATCATTCTTCATGTCTTCCATGTTAGCTTCCATACCATTATTCAAACCATCCATATTTCCTTCCACGCCTTCCTTCAAACCATCCATATTAGCTTCCATGCCTTTCTTCAAACCATCAATCTTAGCTTCCACGCCTTTCTTCAAAACTTCCATTTCATTTTTTGTTGCTCTTTACGAGAGAAAAATTTTATGAACTTGCTCTTGTAATTTTGATATATCATGTTGCACTTCTTCCTCTTCATGAGTCATAGTAGAGCCTTATGAGGGCTTAATGGGCGTTGAATTATTTTTAGTGGGGATTTTAGAACCCAATACTGATATCTATGCTTCAATATGCCCTTGGAATCACTTCAAATTGATTTTTCAAACAAGACTTATGCAATTTGAAAAAAAAAGCACACTTTTTTCTTTCCTTTGAGGAGCTCGATATTGAAACTGAATTATGTCTGTGCTTTCAAATCTTCAATATCTAAAATTCGGTCCTGTCATTTTCCTCTAAATCTTCTTTGGAATGCCATAGGTCTAACCTGATTTAGATTCATTAAGATAAAAGTATGTCCAATATACCACAATGACCTAATTGTGGATTGGTTGAATAGATCGAACTTGTATGGTGTACTAGGTGTCACTATTTCCTATTTCGGCTCTAAAATTGATACACAGGAAACTAAAGTCTGTGTAATTTCGGTCACTTTTTACATAATTCCAATCTGATGCTCAAAGAGAGAGTTATGACGATTTTACCAAGGTCATCTCTTTTAGATGAAATTTGGGATCTTGCACAAACCCTAACTTCCACAGATCATATCTCCGAAGATATTGCGAACCAAGATCTGAATTTTTTACATGAAGTTCTTGAGGATTTCGTCGAAATGGTTTTTTTTTTAGCATTTGAACCTTCATAGAAAAAAAATCTGTACCACAAATTCCATGGTGACCTGTTTGAAGCAGTGAAACCCTATAATCCAAAGATCTAATACCAAATTTTATGAAACCAGCTCCAAAACTATAATAAAAGAGAGATCAATGCCTTATAAATAAGCCACTTAAAGGGGGTAACCTCCTTTACATTACATAAAGGAACAATTATTGGATGATCAAATGAAAAAACCTCCTTTCTATATATAGGAGTTCATGGGGTCTGTTAGCCACCTCTAAAATTTGTTATACCAAAAGGTGGCTAAAACTTTTTGAGCCTTCAAGAAACAAATTTTATTACTAAAAATTGTTGGCTCTTGAAGACTCTCGAAAGGCCTCATGCCTCTGTCCAAAATCTTCATTTGTTGTTTCCATTTTATACTTTGAGAATTCTGCCAAAATTCCAAGAGATAGACTGCTGAAAAAACCATCATTTTCCCCTTTCCCCCACTCAAAATTAACCTTCATTTGCACCCCTTTCTTCCATAAAATTCCTCTATTTTTTATGAGTTTCCTTCTTCTATTCATAAAAAATCCACTTTATAAGGTTTGAAACCCACTTTTTAACCTTACCAAAACCTTCGAACCCCTTTAAAAAACATTGAGAAATCATGAAAATTCATGTTTTTTATTAACAAGTTTTAGCCCCTTTGGCTAAGCCCCCTAAAACCACTTCCCCCACATGCCCGCACCTTGAAACCATACGCTTAACCCATATGGTGCTTATCGCATCGCAATATTTAAAAATGGGTTGATTAAAAAGACCGCATCGAAACTTCCAATGCGATTAAGTCTTTTATATATAAAACCATGCCCCTCCGATTGCGATGGCCCGATCGCATCGGAAACCTTTGTAAGACTCCTCCGATTATGTTTGTTTGAAACTTTCGATTGCGATGTTCTGATTGTACCATCGCATCAAATTTTTTAAATTGCATCGCAAAAATTTCATTCCGTGCATTTGTTTCTTCCCCCGACCGCTTTTCCTCCGATTCGCTCCCTGCCATTGATCTAATCCTCAGATCAAACGGCCATCGCCTAATCGCATCGACCCTTTCTGCGATTGCACAATCGCATCGCCTCATTCCCGATTTCCGATTGCGATTACCCCGATTCGTTTTACACCATTGATCTAATCTTTAGATCGACAACCTGCGCTCCATTGCATTGCATGTTTTGATCAGCCCATTTGCACACCACCCCCGATTACGATCCCCCGATTGTGATCTTCCGATTGACTCCTGACCGTCCACGTGTCCAGATCAGACGGTCCAAAATCACCTCGCCTTATTTCTTCTCCCCGCTCTGCTTTTGCCTTTTTGCACAGATCTCCACCGTTGGATGAAGGCATCCAACGACTACGCTCCTTCCCCGCATTCTAAAGTAGTTTATCCAAACAAATGCAGGATTTATTTATAATTTTATGTTTTATGTAGGTTTTAAAAGGTCTTTGTCGTTATGTTGAAGAAAGGCCAGGAGTTGGGAATGACGATTCCCGTGCTTTAGGCCCATAGAGAGAACCATTCACAGGGCTCCATTCAAACATTTTATCAACGTTCCATGGGCGCCGATACTATAAAGGCCCTGCGTGGCTCTACACATTGACAAGAAACTGCGTTTTTAACGCGATTTTGAAAATAGTATAAGTTTTGAAGAACAGAGCGCAACAAGAAGAAGATTAAAGACAGATCTGGGGAATTACAGCTAAAAATAATTATCAAAAGCCTAATTCCCTGGATTAAAACACAATCAAAAGAAATCATAAGTTTTTTAAACTAACAGAAGGGCTTCCACTGCTTCAAACTGAGGCGAATTAATTCCTCAGCTACTACAAGAGCCACCTGCTGCCTCAAACCATTCAAAACAGAGGCCGAAGTTATTGATTAAGGAAATATCTTCCTCCAGCGCTGCCAAGAAGTTAATTCTGCCACAGGAAACTAATGCAACAAATATCTGCAGAATTACTCCACATTATGTAGAGCCTCAAAGTCAACAAAGCTCCCATCAAGCTTTGATATTAATTATAAAACAGTTAATACAGAGAACCACCTGTAAACTTCTTCATCGAGCCCCTCAAAAGGCCAAGAAGTATTGAGTCTGTATATATTACCTTAAGAGGTCTTTTATCAGATCTCACCTCCTCATCCTTCTATAAATACTTCTGTAGAAGATGAGAAATTGTTGGTTGTTGTTGATCACAAGTTGTAATACTGAAACTCTCTGAAATAAATACATAGTCTGTTGAAGTTGAAGAACAAATTGAAGTCTTGGAGGTCTTGATGATGTTGTTGCATGTTTGTTCCTGAGAAGGCTCTATCATCGGATCCATGAGCTTGGCTGTTGGTGAAGTATTCTGAACTGTTTAATGTTCTCCCCTGTTTTCATTTTGTTTCATGATTTCTTGCTACAGTAGGTTGAAAGTTTTAGGCTAAGAAATGACTCCTGGAAGCACCTTAGACCTGTTCATCCTTCACTGTTTTATGTTTTCTTCCGCTGAAGTATTTTAGAGTCTTTAATCTCTCTCTTTAGTCTTCATGCTTGTTTATTTTCTTAATAGCTCAAACAGTTAGTTTCAGCATGATTTATGGTTCTCCCTGCTTGTCTGCTATCACTTGAAATTTGTTATTGAAGTCTCCCTTTGAAGTACCATTGTTTTAAGTTACCCAAAGAGGTTTGTTTCAATCTTGCCCTTTGTCATTACTTGAACAGTTGTTTTGAAGGTCTTTTATAGTTGTGATCATAGATGTATTAGGTGTTCCCTCTTCTATGACTGCAATTATCAGTGAATCTTTTATGTTTTCTAAGTCATTTGAAATAAAATCTTTGAGGAAATAGGGTGTTCCCCAAATCTTAGATTTCATTTTAAAAGTTGTCTTGAAGTCATTATTTTCTTAAAGAAATTTTGTAGAATTCATGGTTAGCCCTGTCTATTAAATATCTCTTTATTGTTTAAGTTATGTTTTCAAGTTCCCTTTGTTGAGAATTAAACTTCTCTTTCCAAATCATTGATGTCTATCTCATTCCAAAAAACCAAAGGATCCTGTGGCCAAGTTAGATTTGCCTTTTGATATCCCATATCCATTGATGAGTTTGTCATAACCTTATTTTGACTCCATTTCCCAAGTGAACCAGATGTTTCTCCATTCTGCGTATCTTTCCTAGACCTTTCATGTTCTGCTGTATCAATTCAATCCAACCAAACAAACAAACAAAACAAACACTTGCACTTAATAACTAGTCTAAAATCAATACTCTAAGCATACAAGATAAACCTTTGCAAACAAATATTCGAGAGATCCCTCTCTGAGAATAGGAGGACTAGATCCCGGGACTCTAAAGATTGGTTCTGATGTTGCCTTGTATTTTGATTTTCCAAACTATCAAAACACGGGACACCAACAGGGTCACAATATAATCCTAGCAAACCTAATAATAATAATGTAAGGGCACAATAATAACAATATGGGGGTTACAGGGGTACAACAATAACAATAAGGGGGCTACACTAACAAAAATAAGGGACTACACTATTAATATAGGGACCTAACATATACACACTCAACACACGGCCGAAATACGATTCCCTCATACAATAGAGAGGTTTCCTTCTAGGGAAACAACCCTAAATTAAACATAACGTCTACCGTCAAATCATCCGCCTAATGAACGACCCAAATTGACTACAAAATTACAATATTTTACAAGGAAATTTTACATTTGTTTTTAGCATTGGGGGTGATGCCCCCGAAACCCCTCACCAGTTTAACAGTCGTCGCCCCCCCCAATTAGACCCCCCTGGTGACGATTAATTGATAAGAATAATTGATGCCTGGTTAAGGATAGGGGTCAAATGTGGCTATACCTAAAGAATATAATCAAGCTCCACACATAACAAAAATATGATCAAAGTTCATGATGAAAAAAAAATTGATCAGATTAGATGCAAATGGATTTCTCAAACCCAGGAAGGCAAGTGATGAGTGATGGATATCCCCAACCTGACACGAAATGCAGATGAGTGCAGATGAGTGTCATGTTCAAGAGCAACATGTTGCCTAAAAAACACATAGGAAGTTCCAATTTTAATTTCCCCCCGTTATTGCTAATGAGTACCTCTTTATTTTTTATAGAAAGCATAGAGAGGATATCATATGCTTAGGGTATAATTTCATTATTTGAATGAATCCATAATAGTAATTTTAACAAGCCCTAGGAAGGAGTAACTTGATCTTGTCATGGTTATAAGTCTTTCGTTGTTTAAGTTTTATGAGTCCGACAAAACAGTAACTCAAAGTCTTTTTCATGTTTAGAGAGTTTGAAAAAGAGATGAAAAAGAAAACTCCATCAGGTCCCTTTTCGTAAATCATCCCTCGAATCTGAAGTGGTAGAAAAAAACATTCGAGAGAACCTCTTGACCATGTTCAATCAAGTTATTCCTTTTTTGTAAATAGTAAATCTCAGCCTGAAAAGGGGGTAAACATATACTGATACCACATAAATTCATTTAATTTAATGAGTTAGGAATGATAAGTACTCGATGATCTTTTCAGTTTTCGAGAGTCATAAAAGAGCTTAAAGATGACTCCAAGGGGTTCATTTTTCATTTATTTTTAAAGATTCTGAAAAAGAGATAAAATAAAACTCGTTACATCAGTAAAAAATGATCATTGTCACCATTAAAAAAGATCATGTTGCTAAACAAAGAGAACCATACATCACTGATATTGAGAAAAATAATAAAATATTGTAAAAAATATGTTTAAAACCTATAAATAGACGAAAATTAAAAACATTTTTACCATATCACTTTAAGTAAATTGGAGAAGCACATTTTACCCCAATTTCCTTTGATCTTTATACAAGCAGTGCAATTGATCCTAGACACCATTCGATGATTCGTCAGTTGCAGGTAAGAGTTATGTCTCTTCTCATCATTTTCATTCCATTTTCAAGCCATTTCATTTATAATCTTAAGGGTTTAAGAGGAAATTTTTAAGTTTTATGTTGCGGGTTTTCAGCACGGGTTTGAACTATTGGACCCGCGGTAATTGCCCAGAGCCCGTTAGGCTGGCGCATTTTCGATGCGGATTTAATTCCAATATACTCATTGATCACAGAGAAGATTTTAAAACAAAAATATCTCCATTTTAAATGATTTATTTCTAGTTTTGATCAGTTGAAAAATCCTAAAATATCATTTATGGATGTTTTGTAGGTGTTTTCGATGAAAATGGTTATTGAATGGAAAGAAAGAGATAATGAGGTAGAATATCATGAAGCTCTCCAAGATCTACAGAGAATTTGTGACTTGCTCAAGTTATTTCAAGCATCAGGACTTTCAGCTCAACTTGAGCTATTGGAACATCTCATTGGGCTATGGGATGTAGATCACCAAATTTTCATTATTGGGTACCAAGAGCTCAAAATAGATATTTCAGACATTTATCTTTTTACTGGATTGTATAGGAGAGGAGAGAGAATCCTACTCTCTAGAGCTTGCACTGGGGGTGAGAGAACGAGTATGCTCATTGGGAGACATTGTCCTATGCTAGAAATACTTCAAGCGGAAAGGTGGATATCAAAACTATCACCAATCTGCCTTTAAGTACGATATTTGCACACAATGACCTATGTAGTTGGGGCTGAGGTGTTACATGAGGCAACAAATTCTCAATTTTAGTAGGTTGTAGATTGTCTTGCTCCCACTATTTTCAATTGGTGTGATGGATTGTTGGCTAACATGATGATCCAACTTACAAAGTGAAAAACGGGATGGCTAAAAAAATTTGGGTATGGGTCCATATTGGTCACTTTCTTCTTGGAGCAAGTGAAATTGTTTCAGTACCAATGGCTTGAGGTATATGATCCGACCCCGAGAGATCTGAGGATACTCAAATAGTGTGAGATCATTCCTCACCATGGAGGTGGCCATCAAATGCATTTCCCGACCACGTTTTTCGGTTGGTTACATCGTCAGGTTATCATAGTAGATGAATACGCATATGCTGGTACGAATTTCCGAGGAGATCCAGATCTTCCCCTTTCACCAGGTGCACAGTGGTTTGATGTAGGTAATTTTTTACTTTCTAATGTTTTTGTGTTATGTGTTCTGAGTTTTAAACTTATGATTTTTTGCATATGTTAGACCAGAGCGACCAACAAGTATGTCCCCGATTGCGAGGAGTGTAGCGTGCCAAATCGAGGATGCTCATTATAAGGAGGGAGCATACCCAATCGTAGATATTGAGTGCAACCTGGAGGGCCTGACTAGAGGCATTCTAGAGGCACGTCGTAGGAGTCTCCAATAGACTTCATCGGTTACTATGGTGAGTTATCCATGCAGTCACTTGCTACCATGAGCACCATGTGGGAAAATAGATGCATTTAGTTTGTTTTATGCACTGATGTAGGCTCGTAGAGCCATTATTTCGCGAAACACATATTTTTTGAGATTTTAATGGTGGAACAAACTTTTACAGACTCTCTCTCTCTCTCTCTCTCTCTCTCTCTCTCTCTCTATATATATATATATATATATATATATATATATATATATATGCATGTTTCTATTGTTACAAAGCATTCTTATATCATGATGATGCATTTGGTTGTTTACATATGACACAAATGTCGATCTAATACATAATTTTCCAATGTATCTGTTAATGTATTCAAATTTCGTGGAATATGTTGATATGTGATATAACAAAAAATTATTTCCAGTAATCGTACATGTAAATACATGGGAAAAATCTGAGGATTTCTTACTGAATAATGAATGTTTAACTGTAACACAATGAGTTGTGAGTCTAGCTTGACAACCAAATGTTTGATACCGAGAGCAATCACATCCGATAATAGTTCGATGACCACACTATATTCGACAATATTATTAATTGTTTGACCCAAAAAAATACCTTTTAGATTAACAAAATTTTCGTGAGGGGAAAAAAGCGCCCATGCTATGGAAGATAAGTTCCATGTGCTACCGTAGACACCATCAAAAAAATAGACATAATGGTTCAATGAAATCTGCAAACCAAGTGGAACACAACGTAAGTATAGGAAACATGTCTGCAAAGAAAACAATTACACCAAAAAATCTAAAATCACTCTAATGAATCACACTAATGTAAAAATTATTGTACTTGCAATCAAGCATAATAATTCTTGAGATATAGCATGTTCCGGGGCTCATCCAACTAGTTACCCTCATAATCGACTAGCTCATAAGCGACTTTTTCCAATACACGTTAAACAATGTAAGGCCCATGCCACATTGGCTTGACCTTTCCAACTCCTAATTTTTCATGATCGTAAAGCAATACCAAGTCACCTTCATACAAAACTTGAGGATTGACTGACTTATTATATTGAACTTTAACTCATTTATTTTGAGCTTCAATGACTAAAGCAGCGATTCATCGAGTCTCATCAAGACATTCAAGATAAGGAAAGCGTTCCTCTTATGGCGAAGTACCGGGAAGCAGTTCGATAGCTAGCTTCAAAGAAGTGATTTGAAATTCAATTGGAAGTGTAGCTTCTAGACCATACACCAGCTGAAATGGCATCAATCTGGTAGTAGTATTAGCAGAACTTCGATAAGCCCATAGAGCCAAGAATAGCATGAGGTGCCAATCTCTTTTATGTCTCCCAATGGTTCATTTAAGCATCATTACCAAAACGTTTTTGACAACTTCGACTATGCCATTGGTTTGTGGATAATATGGAGTGGTGCTATCGTAACACAGCCCGAGCTGAGCAGCAAGCTATGTCATCATATGATTGTGGAAGTGAGATCCATGGTCAGTAACAATGGATTTCAGGAAATGGCCAAACCGAGCTATGACATGATTAAAAAGAATTTCGTCGCCAGTAGACCTTCATTATCATATGTAGGCATTTCCTCGACCCATTTTGTAAAATAATCAATGGAAAAAATAATATAAACATGCCCCCCGGTCGAGCGAGGGTTACAGGTCATGAAATATATGCCCTATTTTGCAAATGGCCCGACAGTCACAACTATGTGTAAGGGAGCGGGTGGGGTGCATTCGTTCCGAGAATATATTTGGAAATCATGGCATTTGCGGATGGAAATAATGCAATCTTTTAAAATATATGGCGAAAAATATCATGCTCGAAGGATTTTTTAGCGGTAGCATAACCAAACATATTCCCACCACAAGCCCTAGAGTAGCATTCATTAAGGACTTTCTCAACTTCCTCAAGAGTTAAGCATCGATGGAGGATGGAATCGACACCATTCCAATACAAAGTATATCCAATGATGCGATATGGTTGATATTGGTAACGAATCTGTCATCTTTGAGAGTGAGACAACTATGGTCGAAATGTTTGGGTGTGGAGATAAACAATGGCATCTCCATACCATGGATCAAGAGTACTAAGGAGAAAGAGCGGTTCATTGGGAATTAAGTCATCGAAAGGGGTAGGATCAACTACAGTTGGAAGATCACATATCAATTCAACAAGGACAAGTTATTTCTTAGACTTAGTCGTAGAAAAATCTAAGTCGAACTCTTGTAGAATGACAAGCCATTTGGAGTATTTTCCCCCTAGTAAATGACGAGTAAGAATGTAATTCCTGGAGTTACATTCGGAAATCACAATAGTATTATGAAGGAGAATATAAGGGTGGAACCATTGAACAACATGAACAACAACTAAGGTGCGTTTTTGTACGTGAGCATAGAGAGTCTCAGCATCGAAGAGATTTTGGCTCAAGTAGAAAAAAACATTTTCATGACCATCATCATCACCCTAAACCAACACCATACCAATAATGTTGTCTGCGATGGCCAGATAGAGGAAATAATCGGGAGGATGTAATAAAGGAGAACTGACAAGGGTTTTCTTTAAAGCATCGAAATAATTTTGAGCAATCTCATCCCAAATAAATGGGACTCCCTTTTTCAACAGATGGGGAAATCCTTTACCAAGCTCTGCATAATTCAAGATGAATCAACAGATAAAATTTGCTTTCCCCTGCAATATTTGCAGCTAAAGTAAGGAGGAGGGAGGAGGAAGATTGATGATTTCCTCGACTTTGAGAGGATTGATCCAAATGCCTTCTTTAGAAACCACAAAACCCGAGAGAAAACCTAATTCAACGTAGAAGACACATTTATGAGGATTCAACCGCATGTCATAATGTTGGAAGCGAAGGAAGATTGCTATAAGATGTTCGGGGTGATCTTGACATTTTGCGGAATGAGTTGGAAGGTTGTCAAGATATGGTTGAAATATGTGATTAATATCATGAAAATCATATGAAATATCCCTTTGGAAGGTAGCCCAGACATTTTTCAAACCAAAAGGGAGCTTCTTATAGGAAAATGTTCCCCAAGGACAGATGAAGGTGGTTTTATCTTGATCAGCAGGAAGAATATTGATCTGGTTGTAGTCAAAAAAATCGTCCATGAAAGATAACATCTCACTCCTGACACACTCATCAATAATTTGATCTATAAAATGAGTGGGGTAGTTTTATTTAGGATAAACCCTATTTATATAACAGTAATAAACACAAAATTGAATTGTCCCTTGCTTCTTGGTAATAGGAAAAATATTAGAGACCCAATTCGTCAATGGTATAGGTTAGATGAAAACATCCTTGAGAATTTTTCAACCTCTCCTTTAATGGAAACATCCTTTATTGGATGCACAGGATGAAGCCATTGACGAACAACCTTTGAGTCTGGATATGTAGGAATTATGTGCACCATAATACTAGGTTCTATGCTCAGAATTTCTTCATAAGACTATGCGAAGACATTGTGGAATTATTTCAAAAGAGTGGTGTAGATCCTGACCTCATCAGGAGAACAAGATGCACCAATATTAACATTCTCAAAAACCCCTGGTTTAACAAAGATGTCGATTGGGATGTTGGAAGAAATTTTACCCATGTTTCCTTTGGACAACACTTCATTTACCAAAATAGGATACTGAAGTGGGCGAGTCAATTCAGATGAAACATGAGCTTCTAGACAAGTTGAGATTTCACCCAGGCTTGGGAGAAATGAGGAACGATGAGGACCATCATTGCAAGGGGTTTCTTTGAGAGACATAACTTCCACAATACTCTCATCAGTGGGAAATATCTCATTCAAGGGATTATCTAAATCCCAAAAACCAAACTAGGGAGATTGTGAATACGTGTCTAGATATTAAAATAGGTTATCATTAGCTTTAGAAGCAACCCTAGAAGCTAGAAGAATGATTTGATACATTTGTTCTGTAGGGCTGGGGGCATAGCGTCACCAAAATAATCAAGCTAGTCGGGACTAGGAACAATCCATGGATCTTGACCAGATGATATCATGTTAACAGAGGCGGGAGTGGAAAAAATCCCATCAGATACGAGTCATTAAAAATACCCATGCCAACGTTCTCATAGGGAGTAGAGGTATTCCTAACGTTTGGGACATTTCCAGTTGAAGAATCTGGGGAAAATAAAGCAAGTTTATCGACAATGACTATATTCCCCTAATGGGGAAAGTAGAGAACGCAGAAAAGGGTAGAGACCACGCAATTCATCACATGGGTCCAACTAAGTCAGAGTAGAAAGTTATAATTGAGGTTGGAATCTACCACCTCTACTTCCAGGTTCATCGTTTTATCCTGAGGCTAGTTGGCCCTTCTCAGACTCTGCCTATGGATATGCAATATTCCACTTCGGGAATTTCTGCTACAGGGTCCTTGCGAACGTTGTATAAGGAATTTGTTGCATAAATAAGATAATCCAGTTCTGGGATTCCCTATAATAGACCCAATAAAACTCCAATGCAGAAAATGAGCTCAAATAAATAACTCTAGATGGGTTTTTCAGATCTCCCCAATCTAGGTCTCCAAAACAATTCTCAATGAGAGATCTTACAGCAATATGTAAACATGAATCTAGAACTCTGCAAATCTGAATACATCATGAGAGGGAAATGCTGCAAACATATTTATATTATGATATATCAGCAGAAATATAAAAGGAATAGTCGAGGGACAAGCCACTCAAACTTTAAAAACCAACCCTCAATGAATAAGCAATGAAATACAAGAATTGCTGCAAATTCACAAAATGTTGAAGTAGCTGCAACTGTGCAGTATATATGAAGGCATAGCTACTGAATATGAATAAATGTACATATGGTTGAAGGAATACAAGAAATAAGTCCAAGAATAAGAAATGGGCTGAAGTACATGATTTCTAGCCAATCTATGAGAGATTGCTATAAATGCCAGAGAAACCAAAAATGTGACAACCAAGTTGTCACTGCAACTGATACAAAATGAGAATGAGGATATGGCAGATCTGAAATGAAAATTATGTCCTCTGATAATGTCTCTAACACAAAGTGCTGATCACTTTGTCTCAGAAACACACTCCTGATGAGCCCAATGAAACCCTCTCTCACTGCCTCCATAAAATAACGCAGTTTCCTCCATGGACTGCGCAGTGGGAGATGATGGAATGTTGGCCCATGCCAACTGATGTGAAATAATGCCAGGGAATCCTCCTTGCAGCTCCTCCAATGAATAGATCCCTCCACCACTGAAGAAAACAAGCTAAGAAGACTCCATGAATTCCTCTCTAGCTACACCTAGCTACACAACATCCTCTCTGCTGCAGAAATAACGCTGTAGAAGATGAATGAAGCTATGGCCAATGCCGAATTGAGGAAATTTAGCTCAATCCTCATCCTTCCTTGAGGAAGAGGTAGGGATTCCCAACCGGGAACACCCTAGTGCCCGAGGGCATCATCACCCTACTAAACAACCCGAGGATGCAAGCTTTTGCAGACCCAAGTCTGAAAATCTAAAACATAGCATAATTAAAATGGGTTGCCATCTCCTCCTTATAAAGAAAGGAACCTATTCTCCAACATGGTCCCACCAATTAGGGTTTCCACCCTCATGTGAAGCTCTTCCCTCCAAAACTGCGCAGCTTCTCTAGGAAGCTTCTCCTCTATAAGCAGCGTTGTTGATTTTAGTCAAAGATGACTAATCCAAGCGAGCTGGGTTCCATTCACACCCTTGGTGTTTATTTAAGATGCTTTATTCACTCCCCTTTCACATTATGAGTTTTATTTCTTCATCTAAAAGGGGCTAAGGTGTCTCCTTGCCCATTTTATTAAACAAAAATAAAATGTGCAACTATAATGTTCCATTTTAGCTTGAGGCTAAAATTGGGAACATTACAGCTTGCGTGTATGGCTTTCCAACACACAACATACATGATGCAGGTGGAACCACCTTCATCAAAAATAGTCTGGTGAATGGTTTTACCCATCACAACAACTCGGATAAGGAAATTTACTTGTGATGGGAGCTGAGGAACATGATTCTCAAGATCGAAAGTAATAAGATTTTAGTTCGCGAGATCAATCCCTCCGATAACAGACAATAGCGCCTTCCAATGTGATGGGAATGACTGAAGGAATTCCAAAGCCGACATCATGGATGATGCTTGAGCTAGATCCTCTATGATGTTATAGTGTTGGGAAGCTCACGTGTTTGGATTGTAATATGATTTCGGAAGAACACCCTTAGGAGGTTGTAGAAAATTGAATCAGTATTATATCTCTCAATATGGAGAGGAATAGAACTAGGAGGAGTGGAAGAGGAAGGAATATCTGAAACTTCCTTTTCCACAAGATTTTTTGAAGGATTCAAGTATTCATTCGATCGGGTGGAAACATAAATAGCGTTTGTACCAGCCATAAAGACATGGGAGCTTTCAGATGCAAAATAATGGTGTTGGTCTATCATTTGTGTCTATTGAGAAGGAAATGGCTCTTTCAAGACAACGAGGGTCCTAGGTATGCCTTTAAGAATACGAGAGACTTCAGCACGCTGAGGAAAATCCTTGGTGTAATGATCCTCATCACATATCAGGAAAGGATACTTGGGCTTATGCTTGGAAATATCATCAACATATGACTTAGTCGAATCTTGTTTGGGGGTGTCGTATTTGGCTATACCTTTCCCCTTATTTTTACCTTTTGAGGAATTTTCTGTTGTGGTAGATTGAAAAACATTAACCTCTGAGGTTTTACCAGGATTCTTCGAATTGTTCGAAGGAGCGGAGGGAGCAATGGTAAAATTTGACTTGGACTTTGAAGAAGCCTTCGGTGTACTGTTATCAACTTGCTCAATTAGATGATACTTTTTTTTCTAGATGGGTGAATGGTGCTCTCTTAGAGCCCTAATTTTCTATTACAACTTCAAAATAAAGTGTCCTCTCCTTGCGAGAGTAGTAGGTAGGAGTTAGGACAAGAGTGGAGGTTGTAGCCTCTTGCAGGTGGGTGCCTGTGCACTAGTAAGAGTCTACGCAAGTAGACGATGTAATTAAGTTTTCTTAATCATAAAATAAGAAGAAAAAAATGTCAACAATAGTGGTTTTCTCCCACATTGGGTTTCCACCTAAAATACTAGTGTTTTATATGTTGTGATTTATCTGTTCTCTACTGCATTTTGGATGGTGAATGAATTAATAATGCAATGGTTAAATTAACTCACTGATGAAAGATGTTAAAAATTAAGTAAAATGGATATATGATGCTTGAATTCAGTAGAATCGCGTGCATACGCTTGTTGCATAAATAAAAATATCGTACAAAATTTATAATATGAAATAAAAATATAAAGTGAACTAAAACATACTGATTCAACCACCCCCCCCCCCCCCCTCCTCCCAACCCCCTCTCATTATTTTTCCCAACAATTGGAATTAGAGTAGGTCACTCTAGTATATACCTAACTGGTTGAGAGTGGATTAGGGACAATGGGAATATAGCACAAGAAGAGTGCATCATAAAGGAAGAGATTAAATTAGGAAAGTTGTGACAATGATGCATTTCTTGTTGCGGAAATGTATTCATTCATAGGTCAGGAATAATCTGCAGCAGATCAAGCCAAGTCAGTAAATATGGACAATAAATTTATACTTGTACTTAATTATGCTAACTATCAGTAAGTGAAAGAAAAGGTGAAGTTTAAGCTAATGGACCTTGGATCTAATGTTTTCCATTTAGTATGTAACGGTTTCACTAAAAACTCCCCCATCAGGTGAAGAATTACAAAATAATAACCAGGAATTAAATGAAATCATTGGTAACCTACTTGATTGAACACTAGATAAGGTTATGCATTATGCAATTGCAAAGGAAGTATGGGATAATTTTCAAGAAATCCAAGGAAAAATAAAGGAAGATTTTTCATGAGGAGAACCAAAATGTAATATTTTTTCTAAATAAAATAATGATGTGTCAAAATATGAGTATGATAATAAAACAAAATTTGTTATTTCATATGGATTTATTGATTCAGAAGAAGACATGTTATAGGAGGTAATTAATCTTAGAATAAAACTTATTTTTTATTTGAAGAGGATTCACAATATTAAGAATAAGTTGTATACATGTGAGTAAATGGATCATGATAAATTGGTAAATAGTACAACATAATCATATCATGAAGGACTTGAAGCTGAGATCATCACTCTAATATTAGACTTTGAAAACTCAAACAAGTGAAATGAAGAGATACTTCAAGTACTTTAATAACAAGATAATGGGTTGAAGGAAGAGGCTATAAAATTAAAAGAGCAAGTGGAAGAATGAAGAAAGTGTTAGCCTCCACAATGTCCCAAGGCTGAAAGGATATTGATGGAGGTAACCTCAAACCAAGATTTTAGTTTGGAAGCTAGCCCTACCAAACCAGAGAGGGTCTCTCTATTAAAAACACAGCCAATAGTTTGACTGGTACAAGAATGGATATTAGACTAGATAGTTCATCTCTAGGGTTTGAAATATTTAGGGTTTTTCTACTCGATCAGGAGTGAAAATCAGGGAACTAGGTCAAAGTATCAAAGGTTTAAGTTGTAGGAGATATGGAGGAGGAAGGTAGCTATGCTTTTGTGATGGCTTAAGTTTTGGTTGGTGTAGTGTAGGGTTTGAAAGAGCTAGAAGATCTTAATGAGAATGTGCACCATGAATTCATTAATCAAGAAGATGAAATACACAAATGAGATTCCTAACAAAATAAAT
Source organism: Pinus albicaulis (assembly GCA_034641835.2). Taxonomy (NCBI): domain Eukaryota; kingdom Viridiplantae; phylum Streptophyta; class Pinopsida; order Pinales; family Pinaceae; genus Pinus; species Pinus albicaulis. The sequence continues at coordinate 526,537,321 of CM076571.1, read as the reverse complement.
CTGTAATAAAATAATTATGCTTAAAAACTTTTAGGAAAATATCTGAAGATCAAATATATGGTAAGGAGACAATAATATCATTCAGATAAATTTGTAACAGAGAGAAAACATTATCACAAACTCACAACACGAGAATTCTTGAGTAATAGCTGTAACTTTCCTTTGATTTCCTGTAAAAGTGATGAAGTACAAGCTAAAATACTTTCACCCTCTGATGTTCAACCCAAAAAATGAATGAAAAGCTCATACATATAGACAAAAAAAAACTTCCCCTCTCTCAGGGGTCGAATCCCTCAATGTAGGAACAACTCACAATAATATCTCAACAAAACCCTAATGACTAGGAAGGTTAAAACAAATCCTCCATTTAGAGTTTTCCTGACCTACTCCTCATCAATGAGGTCCAAAATTACATCAAAATGACTGTAAAAAACTAATTTACCATATATTATATCATTTCAACATAAAACTAGATAAATTACATCATAAAACTGAGATTTGACTAAAGAAATTTGCACTTACAAAAAAAATCGCAGTGCCTCTAGAAAAAAGCTCAACACCAAACTTGTAAGGAACTTTTCAAGGCCTTCCCATGCTCCAAATCCAATTCTGAAAGATGCAATGGAAATATAAGGATGTCTAGTTGTCAATAGACACCTCAAGCAAGAAAAACAGACACTCCATGACATAGAAAAATTCAGTCTCCCACAACTACTCCTAGAAGCACAATGCCTAGTCCAAAACAATGGCAGAAAGTGACTTTTTGCATGTTTTGGGGCATTTTCCCCCAATTATTTTGCTGAAAAGGCTAAAAAATTTTATAGCTATGCTTTTGGCTGAAACTGATATTCCTGTGTAAGCTGAAAACAACAGAAATTAGAAATGTTTGGAAAACATAGGGCTCAAAGGTGGGTCCATATATCTCTAACCGTAGCGTTTTTTGAAAAAATGAGAGAGGTTTTTGTTACTTGGCATGTTATGCACAAAAAAATCCTCCAATTTGTAAACATACTTTCCCATTTGTTTAGAATCCAAGTTTTACATTGATGTCTAACAATTGGAAAAGTGTAATGCCATCTAGCAGGGCACTTTTGATTGCCTTCCTGAGCTCCAAATATATATCTAAAGGTACCATTGGAAATATTATGCTTTATGCTACACAATATAGTTATCAAGCATTGCAAAAACACTCTCAAAGCCCCTAAAAAATAGAATTGAAGTCAAGTTATCCAGAAGTGCAGAAAACCTCCTGTAGCAACTGTCATTTGGGAATTTCTCTCAAATCCTAAAATTTGTGCATAAATTGAATGAGGTTTTAGTTCCTTGGTCTTTCATGGACAAAAAAATCTTTCGCGTTTTCCAAATCCATATTCCTTACTTCATAAACAAGTTTTTAAGTAGAATTTTCCCTGTGTGCAATGTAAACCCTAGGCAACCCACATCTTGGAAAGGTGAAGCTATGATTTCTTGGACTTTGGTGGGCTCATACCTACTAATTTGACCTACTGTATTCCTCCTCTACTCAGTGGTTTCAGAATCCATAGTAAACCCTAACTCAATGGGAGGGTAAATTAGGGTTTAGCGTAGGGAAAATAGGGGATTTGGGTAGTTTTTAGGAATGAAGGGAGATGAAGGGGACCCCTGGTAGGCTGTCTTTATCCATGACTGGTAGGCTGTCTTTATCCTGGGCCACTTTGATTTCTGCATCTTCCACTGCGTTTTCAATGTGAAAGTGAAATTTCTTCTTTCTTAGGGGGAGGGAGGCTTTCCAAAAAGGATCTCGGGTCTTTGAACTGATATGAATTTTCTTGTGAGTTCAGAAATTTGATCTCAGCTTCATATCTTTCAACCACCAATTCTAGAAATATTTTCTTAAGCACAGGTTTGAAACTTGAGCTGAGAAGAATAGCCCGTGGAAGGTCCTCCACTTTCAGTTCTGCCAAGCCACGTGACATTACATATCAACACTCTACCATGAAACTTGGATGCATTTCTGCAAACTTCTCAGAGTCTTCCACTGGTGAAGTGGCTTGGTCTTTAACATGATTGATGTTGTACTGCGACATGGTATCCTAGTGAAACCAAGATAATCAGCGGCCTACTGATCACCAGTGGAGTATTTTAATCATTTAGGAACTGTGGAGTCGCCAAGGTGAGGGATATACAACTCTCAACCCTTCATGCTCACATTTCTGAAGAGTGAATAAAGATTTTGTCGAGGCCTAGGGATTTAAATTTTCTTAACTTCGTCCCCAAAAACGGCGCCAAAAGGATGTTGTGGATCCTAGAGATAGCCCTGAGTTGTGAAAGACTAGTGCATAGGACATCTTATACAGCAAGGAGCACATGATATAATATGGGAAGTTATCAGAAAAAGGCTCTCATGTTATCTTTTGTAAACTGGAAGGTTAATTTGAATGGGACCAAAAATTTTAGAAACTTGACACAGGGAAAGGAATACTGCAGAGGAAAGGTGTGAAACTCTTAATAAAAATGTATCAGAAAATTCAAAGGAAGCTTACTGTAAAGAGGGATGAGTTCTAAAATACCTCACAGAGATGAATAATCAGAAGGTGTTTACTGCTTATGAAAGATTGAGATAATACTAACTGTCATTGGGATGATATCCAGAGACAAATATCAACATGTAATGGGCATACAAACTTAAGAATCCATACATGACATTAGCGTTTTAAAAATAACATCCCATAGAAGCTAATATAGCAGAAGTATGGTTGAAGTGGAAAATGAAACAGTATATCACGCCTGAGGAATATTTAAAGCGCTTGACTGATTCTAGCATGAGTATCACTTAAGATAAATTCATACCACAAACCAGTGAGCCACTCGCATTCTAGAACATGATACAAGATAAATGGATGTGAATGAAATAAGCAGCTAAACTATAATACATAATAAATATTTACGAACTGTAAAGCACCAAGACCAAAATCCTCCTTAAAGATAGAACTCCTCCTTAAAGATAGAACTCCTCATCACTGAAACCCAACGGGCTCTGTACATTCATATAAAAGTTCCACAAAAATTCATACAAAATTTTCTCACCACATATTTTTTTGAAAATCTGGAACCCTATACAATATGTTCTTGGGGATTTTTATAGGAGAAAAATGAGTCACAGGAGTGGATGATGAACATTAAATTGATTCATTAAGACAACATGGAGGAAGTGTCCATGCCCCTACTGCTTAATGGTACTGTATTGTTGTATTTAATTTATAGTATGGCTGAGGGGTATTTTTCAAGTCGATATCTAACCTCTGATGTTTCTTTGGAGTCCTTTCTGGCTATAAAGCTCTTTGTTTTGCCTTCCGGAATTGGTGAACTGGATAGAAAGTCCGCGGCCCTCCATACTCCATAACTACTGGTTCTGACAGTCTTTAAGAAGCTTCTGTCAGTGAACTAATATTGAAGGACTCGAGGAGGCATGGAGACGTCTGTAGGGAGGTGTCCTTTTGGAGAAACGGTGCTCTGCTTATATTAATGCACTAATGTAACTTTGTTAGTGTGCTCAGTATTCCGACTGCGCCTTCTTCTTTTGAACACGGGTTTAAGCGTTAATCATTCAATAACAGGCTCAAACCCCTTTAATCCTCGATGCTGATACACTATCCGCGGCTGTACTGGCCTCTCTGTGGCACCAGGGATAATTTTAAGGATGGAAAATTATCTTGAAGTTTAAAAAATTGGCGAATCTCACTAGTCCCTAATATGCAAACTATAAAATGTTTATTGATGTATTTGTAAAATTATTCAAATTTATAATGATATTATATATATTGTCTATATAATGTTGGCGATTTTTAACGTAAAATAAATTTATATTGTAAAATTCGGGCGAATCATTTTTATAAAAAATGGAAATTGGCGAATCTTTTTTTTGGAAAAACCATGGAAAATTAGCCCAGCTGCAAATATTAGCCCCTAAAATTTTCCATGGAATGGGTAGGGGTCTTCTAAATTCTTGGGAAAATTTAGGGGGTAGGGATAGATGTTAGAGAGTAGGGAGAAGTTAAATTTTAGGGAATGAGTGATGGGAATGGTGTCAAAAGGGGAAAACACAGTCCTAGCCTAGGAAATTGTAGTACATGCTAGGGTTTGTGGGAAAATAGTGAAAATGAGGGATAGGAGTGATGGGAAGTGATTAGGAAGGTGTATAACAGGTGGGGGAAGGTGATTGAGCTTCAATCTTAGGGTTTACTCAGTAATTTTTCAATGAGAACATGAAACCAAGAAAATGCAACTAAAAACCCTAGAAGAGGAAATTTTAGGACCCACTTACTTATATCTGATACACTGGAACCTATGGTTGATGAATAATTCCTTTGAAATGATGATTTGGCTCCCTTGAATAAAGCACAACACATTTGGAAAAAGCACAACAAAAGCGCAGTGAATGCGCAACACAACAACTGATGAGGCACTTTGGTAGCAAGAAATGGCTACTCTGAGGGTAAGAATGAATTTTATGATGGAGTGGTGTTTTACTAAAGATGGAATGAGTAAATGAGAAGCTCCCTTGGTCTTTAAATAACTTGGAAATCGATTCCCCTTTATAGTGGTGTAGTGGCCCCACCATGCTCTTTCACTTTTTTTATTTGAAACTACAACTTTAGAACCTTATGAAACATATTATATCATAATATAAATGAAATTACATTTTTGAAACCGTTATTGAACATTTTTCACTATTACTACTCCTTCAATGCTGAATTTGGTTGCGAAATGACTGATTTTATTATTTTGACCCTAAGACCTAATGATGACACTACATGAAATGAGCTGAATGATGAGCATGGTGATGTGACTGAGATGGTGATGTTGAAATTTCAGTGGTGACTCATCAAAATGAATTATGGAAATGACCAAAACATGAACTGAAAGGAGTAGTAACACACCTAGACACACTAGCCAGTGACCAAATTTTTATTTGAAGACCTTTTGAAACCATAAAAATTTGACCTAAGACCCTAACACAACCTTGTAAGATCATATTTGATCACTAGTGATTGGCACGACTAGCAGACACCAACATTGGCTCTAGTTGGGGATGGTATCTCCTTTGAGGTGTAAAGACCATCATAGAACAAGTAGCCTTATCCATTGGGCATGGAGTCAAAAATCAAGAGACCAAACTCAATACTGAAAACTGATTGAAAAACTTTACTGACTTAGATTGTAACAAAACTTACTATACTTACAAACAAGCCGCTAATCAAAGAAACCTTATGGCCTTCACCTCGGGCTTAAATCTTCCATGATCAAATCCTTCACACTTCGACAGAAAAGTAAAATTATATGTACAATGATGCTAAGAAACTTTAGAAACTTAATCAAAAGAGGTAGTGCTTGAGAAGCCTACCATTGACTGGTCCTCCTCCATAGTCTTGTCCATACATTTCCTCCAACAAGTAGGCATGCTTCCCTCTTGAAGCTGAAATTATGTACTATCCCTTCCATAAGTTCTCAAACTTATCATGCTTTCCTTTATCTTCATTCCAAGCATCCCAACGGAGAACTACATCTCCCATATTGAAGTCATTCGCTTTTGTCTTTTGGTCATACAATTTTTTTATTCTTTATTGAAGTTTGGAATTGTTATGAAAAACTTCCTCCCTGGTTTGTTGCAAATGAATCATTTGTTCTATCCGTTGCTGAACATCATTCTGTTTGCTCCCAACTTCCAAAAAAATCTTTATGACTTGAACAATAAGAGAAGTAGGAAATATTGTATCAACTTCATACATTAACTAAAAAAGAAATATGCTTATGGACTTTTTGTTACTTACTTTATCTTTCCACAAAGCATTGATGAGTTTCTTATGCCAAGTTTTCTTATTTACCTCCAGCATATTCTTGATAATATTGACCAAAGACTTATTCAAAGACTCGGATAGTCCATTACCTTGCGGGTAGTATGCAGTTAAATGACCCAATTTGATATTGTACTTCTCACAAAATTCCACCATCTTTTTGGACTTAAATGCAGCTGTGTTATCTATGATTATATTATATGGACAACCAAACCTCGACAAGATATTAGATTCCATGAATTGAATGATAACCAAATCAATATCTTTCCTCGTCGGGATTGCCTCAATCCACTTTGTGAAATAATATATAGCCATCAAAATCCACTTGTGTTGGGCAGATGGTGAAAGATGGATCTCACCTATGAAATGGAGACCCCATTGCTGAAATGGTGCCTGAACTGAAATAGGTTGCAAAGGCAGTAGGGGCAACTTCCTCTTCCCTTGAAAAAATTGACATTCGTGATAGCTCATCACAGTCTTGTATACATCAACAAAAAGAGTGGTCCAATAGAAACCAGCCCTAAAAAAATTGTTCGTTGTGGTATTCCAGAATAAATGACCACCAAAATCACCCTTGTGAAAGTCATTCATCACCTCCTTCGCTTCAATTTCAACAAGAAACCTCTCAGGCCCTTCCAATACAAAGCACTATCTAAAATACAATATTTTGAAGCCTTTAATTTTAGTGATCTGCTTTTTCTTTTAGAAACACCTGGTGGAGGATTTAAGTGTTGAAGTAAATAAAAAATATCAACATACCAAGGGGATGAAATGAAAATCTGAGATACCTATGCCAATGAGTCATCAACCTCCTCTTCAAAAAGTTCAGAAATCAGATGTATATCGAGAGCATGCAAATTAGATTATGCCATAAACTTTTCCATACCTTATCCGTTTATCAGCTTTGTGGGCTTGATCTCCAGGTCATATTCAAGCATGGTTGTAATCCATTTCCCTCACCTCCATTTGGGTTTAGTTTGCATCAACACATATTTTACTGCTGCATTTGGAACATAAGCTCTGATGTGAGAGTGAAGGATGTATACCTGAAAATATTTCAATGCTTTCACCAAAGCCAAAGCTTGTTTTTTAATAATTTTGTATCTCAGCACTGCATCTCTTATGGTCCGATTGAAAAAGGAAATTGGTTGCTCCGTCTTTGAGTCCCTTTTCTGCATTAGGACAACAACCAAGGAATGCTTAGGAGCGAATGAAAAGATAATGAAGTATATAGTATAATCAGGGATGATCAATGTGGGAGCACATGTTAAAGAAAATTTGACTGAGTTGAATGATTTATTTGAATATTCTGACCATCTTACCTCATTTTCCTTCTTCAACATGTCTGTCATATCTCTAAGGTGTTCAGCGAGATAGGGGATGAATATCCTCAAAAAAATTATCTTCTCACTAGTACATATGGTCAAATTTCCGACACTTTAGTTCCGACACTTTTGACGTATTGTTGGAAATTTCCCCAATTTTTCTCATTTTTTTAATCCCGCCAACAAGCATCTCTCTAGTGATGTTTTTGGAGTATCATCGTAACAACGATGTTTAGTACAATCATCAGAATACCGACGTTTCAGGACAAATCGTTGGAATATCGAAGTTTAGGAGAAATATGTCGATCTTGCGACATTTAGGAGACATACATCAATCTTGCGACGTTTAGGGATATCATCCGTATTGCGACGTTAAGGGTGAAACCGTCAGAATACCGATGTTTAGGAGACATACGTCAGTATTGGAACGTTTAGGGATGCTGTTGGTCTTGCATCATTTAGGGCCAAGTGTCGGTCTTGCGACTTTTAGGAGCCAAAACGTTAGGGTCACAACGTTAAGGGAAAACACATGGAAATTTAATTTGGTGGCCTATTCAAATTTATTTTCCCACTCCGCTTGTTCGGTGCTAATTCCACTTGTTCATTTTCTTAATATAGAATGGGTTTTAGAGTATTTTCTACTTCAAGGGTTTCCCGACGGAGAAAATCACAATACAGGGTTTAGGGCACGTTATTGCGATAAGACAAATTTTGGAATTTGAAATTTGAAAAGACCCCAAATCCTTCATTTCCTTGCTGGTTTAAGTTCTATGATTGAGACACAAAATTTTATGAAGAGGGAGGTTGAATCCCCTCTTATTTTCTTCTAGACATGAGTTCTCTTACCACAGGGAACATTTCACTACCATTTTCTGGGTCGTTCTGTTGTCTACATGAGAAAGTCTAGCCACTATTTGGGTGTCGCAAAGCTGCTGTGTGTTGGGGCTGCATATTGTCTTTAAAGGTGTTCAGTTTTGTGTCTATTTGGAGCTGCATTGGGATGAGAGCCTCTGCTGGAAATTTGGAAAAACTATAGACTCTTTATGGTGACAAATTCTGCTAGTTATACCCATCTATCTGCTGCTAGTTAAGTGTGTCTTTATACCTGAGAGTTCTAGTTCGATTTCCTGTACCTGGGCATTATCTTGGTCTTCCAATAAAGCTAGCCTATTATTCAAAGAGGGTTGATATCTATTTATGTGTTTCCTACTATTTTCTGTCACTACTTATCAGGTTCTTACTTCTGTCTAATTCACTATATACTTAGATCATGAATGTGAGAAGGTTGTTTGTGGATTATATTATTATTGTATCAACTATGTAATTATTTCTAAGTTGCTAGAAGGAGTATGTTTGTGATTTGAGAAGTCTGTTGGTTCATGTTAGTCATTGGATTAAATGCCCATAAGTTAAAAAATTTACAGTGAACGCCTACAATAGAGTGTAGACAACATGTTTGAATAAATTCATCACTAAAAACTCAAACCAAAAATCAAAAAGTTTTAAGAAAAACTAGCAGTGTTACAATTTGGTATATTACATTTATGTAAAGGAGTTATAAAATTAAAACTGGCCCTACTTTATGCTAGGTCCAAGCAGACCTTCAACCAATTCCAAGGCCAAGTACAAGTCTTAAAACATTTTTATTTAAGAATCAAAAAATCTGATGCACTTTACTATGGGCACTGACAGAGCAAGAATAAATATCATTAAGCAACCCAAACTCAATCAATCAGTAGTAGAGACAAAATTTCTGCGTAAGCACTTAAATATGTAATATTTTATATATAGTAAATCAGTTGATGTTATACATGACAAAATACATGAAAACTATGCTATGTGAGTTATACAGTTTGACCATGAACGCATCTTAATGTATCTACCTTTATGAAGAGGCAATAATTTAATGATTTTATGTAGAGATGTTAAGGAGGTTTTTTAAATGGCCGTCAACAATGTATCATGGCGAGACTTCTGCAACAACAGGGCTGCTAAGTAGTGAACCCCCTAAGATTGAGCTTTCTGATTATCAAAGGTTGCCAAGTGGTGACATTGAAAATCCTTCGGACCTTCTTAAGGGTGAAGGAGTGAAAGTGGGGCCAATTTCAGATCTAGATCGCTTTTTTGAACGTTTATGCAATTACTATTGTGAAAAGGGGCTTTGGTGTATTGTGACTTAGTGGATAGTTGAGATTTCATGTTTGGGCTTCACCATTGGTGTCTCAGGTTTGATATTATTATTTTTGGATTGGCACGGTCTCAGAAAATGTGGACTTGCAGTTGGATCAGGCAGTAAGCCTTATGATCTTGCTAAGGAGGCATTCCATAAGAATCCTTTTAGGCCATTTACTATTTTCACTGGGGTGTGGTTGTATATTTAGGGATATTTTCATTATACTGGATATTCTGTTTTCTGAGATTTTTCGCCCAGTTGAAAGACACACTTGAGATCTGTGATTTTTATACGAACATGTCCTCTCTCTCTCCCTCTCTCTTTGATAAATGGATTGTAGATTAGCATTTAAGTTTATGATCTACAAAAGGAGAGTAATATGCATTCAAAAGAGTAGAGACATTGTTGTGTGTGCCTCTTTTGTAGCCTCAAAATTATAGATCGGGAAATACAAACAATCTCTTGGTCATCCGTGTTGGAAAAGACTGTTCAATTTCAAAGCATTCAATGACTCTATGTTGTCAAAGATATTTCAGCTCGTGATATTGTAATGTGTATCATGCACAAAGACAATTTCTTAATCAGGATGTTGAACAAGGGTGTGCTTGCCATGCCTATTCATCGGTGGGTTCCTGGTGTAGGTCCCGTGGTTCATAAAGCTAATGGCACTGAGAATCACCTGATTTTGAAAAAGACTCTGGAAGGGACCCTAAATTGGTGTATGTTGAAAAACATGTTTGACAGGTTTGAAACATATCACTTTGACTCAAGATGTCTTTTGCAGCATAAATACTCATATGCAAGTACCAGATTGTGATATTATTCATTTCTAAATTAATATATGCTCTGGAAGGGTACACAAGCCTTGTGATTTATTTTCAAGTTAATTTTTCCCTCATTGCAAATAATTTGATTGAATTTTAAATTCTTTCATATGCATTTCTATTCATTTAATAATGCAAAGGGAAATTTTAAAAAGCTCCTAATAAATTCCAATTCTTTTAGGATGTTTCATTTCCATCTTAAAACACATACATATGTACATATATAGTGTGTGTGTGTGTTTAAAGAGGAGAGAGAGAGATTTATATTTAAATTTTAGTTTTTTTCTTTTCCATGAAATACATATCAGGTGCTACCCCTTCTTCTGAGGATGGTACCCAGGGTAAAGCACACTCCCCATAAGCTCATGGCATTCTGAACAAATGGATTAAGGCCATCAAAACAATATGTTGATTAAGATCCCAACATTGAACTTGCAAGAATTGAAGCTGGGTGGGGAGGATAACGATCATTCCTCCCAACCACTCGACCTAGACACAATGGACCATCTTGGAATATGCCATAGATCATTCAACATTAAACACATAACTAATAGAACTTACATCTTGCATGTATTTGTAAGGTATAGCTTGATTAAGAGAGAAAATGATATGTTGTCTAGCTCCACTCAATCTCCTCTTGGCTAGGATTTCTAGCTATTACTGTTGCATTTGATTTGGAATCTTTGTTGCCTCCCTGGTGCTAGGACACCCTTCCTTGGTACTGCTTGAGCTGGATGATTCTTATCATGTTACAAGTCTCTACTAATTTTTCCAACCTTGCTTTTGATCATCCAAATACATTTCTTGAAAATTTGTTAGTCGCCTTATTGATGCCTGTGAAGCTTCCCCCAACAGACCAATTTGTGAAGAAGGCAATGATCCCATCTCTGTTGATCTAGACCTCAGAAACTTGATGGAAATTTTCCATCCTCACAGGATGAGAATTGATATGTAAATCCACTGCGTTGTGTCACAGTCTGATTGTAGTAGATATATGGATCTCAGATTGTTGGGCTCCAAATATGTAGGGACAACTCTCTGTTTTTTCACTTTGAAGAGGTGCTTAAATGCCATGTGTTTTCACTTGAGGGAAAACACATGTAAATTTCTTTGTTTAAATGCCATGTGTAGGGACAACTCTCTTTGTCTAAATGCCTCTAACAAGATATCTTTGTTTTATGCCACAACCTTACTTAAGTTGAATGTTTTTGACTTGTATTCACATTGGCAAGTAGGGTATGCTTTTAAATAATTATTTTTTGGTCTATAAATACATTTTTTATGGGTTGATGTATAATTCCTTCATTTGCTACTACCGTTTATTTGATATAGTTTTGTTGCATGCAAAATGTTTGAAGAAACTCTTGACTTAATTGCTACACATGTAGTCGTGTTCACTTCTTGTCATAGCATGTTAGTTACAAGCTCATATATGAAGACTAAAGCTATTCTTTGTTACCTAACAAAATAAATAAAACGAGATACATGCATCTACTTCAGATATGCCTTATAACTCTGAATTTGAGTTTTGTTTGAGTATGTAACCAAAGTGTTTGAAAAAATATTTGAGTGAACTCTGTCACATGGATGTCAAGCTTGATGGTATTTCTTATCACAAGGATTATTTGTCTCTCCATTTGGTTAATTTCACATAACTTTGATCCAATATTATTATCATGGAGATGTTCCATTTTTGGTATCAAAACTCGAATATGCTTCTAAATGACCTTGAAAGAGGGTCAGCAACAATGGAAAGAGGGTCAGTGACATGGGAAATGGAGACAAGTTGGTTGAGTGAAGAGTGAACAAAAAAGTGCAAAAATGATTCTAAGTCAAGGGATCTAGGGTTAGAAAAACTTTACTTTATTGTTTATAAAAAATGAGAAAATCAATAAAAAAACACAATTTTTCCTTCAAGTTCAAATTCAACTTGAATTCAACTTGAGGTTTAGTCATGAGGTTCGAAGAACCTAATAAAACTTAAGAATTTTATTTAGGTTCGTTGAATTTTAAACCTCAAGTTTTAATTTCAGTGAACCATGTGACATAGATTGTATCAATGTTTTTAGCTTGCCAAAGGGATTGCTAAGCTTCTTTATGCTCATAGTTAAGAGTCTTTAAAAGTTAGACCACAAATATCAATTGCATCATAGGCTGATAGAATATATACTACACAAATTAATGGTTTGGCTAGACAATCTAAAGCTCGTAAGTTATACTTCCCAATCCTTTTCCATATTGGCCTAGGTTCATCCACCAACAACGATGCAGATTTTAGGGGACTTATAATAGGCATGTAAGTGGTGTTATCAAAAGGATTAAACTCTAAAGATACATGTTTTTTTGGAGAATCCTCATTGGTCATAGACATTCAGTAGTAAAGGAATCCAAAGAAATCAAAAATTCATATTTTGGTGATAGAATCAATGACTTCCTCCTTTTAGTCAAAAGTTTTCAAGTTATCACATCAAGAGGAGGAGAAATAACAAGGCTGCTAAACTTAAAAATTTGGAATCCTCATTGGAAAAAAGGAACTAATTATTGAAAGAATACCTTTCCTAACTTTAACATGAAAATAAAATGGAATGAATACCTTCCTGTAGACAATATTAAAGGCTATTGAAGCAACTAACTCTACTTGCATGCAAAGCATTGAATTTTAAATCTCTTTTTTCACATTGACTTCCCATATTCAATACTACACTATTGAAAAGTGAGGCCTAAGTAAATATCAAAAACTCAATTCTTACAAGAGAATACCTATAGGCTTTTTATATCTGTGTATATTTCCCTTTTTGAAGCAGAAAGTCATGGAATGAAAAGTTGATACATAAAGGAAAAAGAGGCCTTGCAAAGCCAAATGTCAATGGATTTGCAAGGGAACTAAGAAAACATAAAACAACTTGGGTAGAAAAAATAAGGATATGTAGACATTGACAGTAATGAAAAATTATATTTCTTTGAGGGAAAAGTTGGTAGGGTCCAGGTATCTTGGAGAATTTCCATGGACAGTCTACCTTGGTCTAAATCCATTTTTAGAAAACCTTATATAAAACACCAGAATAAATACTGAGGATCTCAAATTAACAGTGAACCCTACATAAGTGTTTACAATCAAAATAAAAACAAAGGAAAAACTCATGAAAAACTGTATTGTGAATAACAATGTAAATACACTACCAATCAATTATGTGCTGGATAGCTGATTATGACACTGATGGGAAAGAAGGCACTTAAAATATTTGAGTCTATGTTTCTTTTCTTGGTGCTTTCCCAACCTTTTTTTTTCTATTGTTGTCCTAAATTATTAGAGTCTTGAAATTCCCATATGATTTTCTTCGTGCCTTGTCTCCCTTTGTAATCAATTAGAGTTGTCTCCCTTTGTAATCAATTAGAGTTTTAAAATATCTAGAGCATAATAAATATGCTACTTTATTTTTAGTTAGAGTAATATGTAATAACATGTTGTCTCTCAAGTATAGACAATTAGGCAGTAGATTCAAATCAGGCAATGTGTCATCAACTAGAGACCTTGAAACAACAAAGAGTTCATTCGCAAATTTTAATAGGGTCAACCTTCACATACAAAAATGAATTCTAAATCAGATTGGTTATATGATTGACCAGGAGAGTAAGATACCCTTATGATTATACGTAACACAAATGAAACAAAAGGTGCAACATAGGTATCCACTTACTCAACAACCATTTGGAGAGATAAATATTTCAAAGGAATCCTCTTCAAAAATTATTGAATTCTTGCAACTTTCTCCTCAAAATGTGTTTCATCAGCACAACAACCTCTCATGTGAAGAATTAATTGTCAATAATCTGGTTGTAAGGTAGAATTATATCTACTCATTGGCGTTTCTTCTTGTCATTGGCTTCAAATTCATCCCTCCCACCTTACAAAATGAAATCATATTGAAATAAAACATTTATGACAAAAAAGTAAGATGATCTCAACTACCTTAGGGATGTCCCAAGGAGAATTTTTTTTTTTGAAAGGAATAAAAAAGTGCTTTGTAAGTCAAGTTTGCAATTGATGTAGAAGCGAGAGTCCCTACATGTTCTCCTGGAGATGAATGACCCAAGCTACTCCCAGACTCCCTCTTGTTTGAGGAATTACATTTTACTAAAGAATTTCTTTTCCCATATTCAAAATTAATGAGAAATTTTCCACGAACATCTCTCACCATCCTATCATAATAGATCATTAGATCAAGTAGAAAGGCCATTTGATTCTTAAAAGGTGTTCTTGGTTCTTTCATTCTCATCTTCTGATAGAAAATACCTTCTCTAGAAGAGATATAATGAATAAATGTCTTGCATGGATTTAATCCAAAAACATAGGATGATTTAACAAGTCCACAAACTTTAGTCGAATCATATTTCTTGGGTAGATCTAAAGGAGGAGAACCATTGAATGGAATATGTGAAGAAATATTTTTACAAAAATCTTTAGGAAAATTTTTCCTCCCTTGAAACATTTGAAGCCCTAAGAAAGCACACTATTGCATCACTTTCTTATCATATCTTGCATTTTCACTGTCAACCATTAGAAAAAAGGAACTTGAATAAGAAATAGCCTTGGTAAGATTTTCTTACACTCAAAGCAGATGCTTATCCACTTGGGAAATGAAGTCATTACCATATCTTCCTCCCCTCACATGCTTCATAAGCCTATAAATTTCAGTAAGTTCATTTCCTAATTATTACATAAATATATTTGTCTGAGAAACACAGTGAGAAAGAACCAAATAATCCAAACCTGAACTAAAACCATATAAGGATAAAAATTCAATCAAAAAATGTTCAACTGAAGTCAAGAACTTCACTGCTACTCATGGACATTTTCACTTAACAATTGCATTAAATCTTTGAGTCAAAACACTCAAAAATTATGTTTTATCACCATTGAATAATAGTATTTCACTATTTCTTATGAGAAGCCCATTCTCCTCATATTTCAATTCCACAAGTAAATCCATCTAAAGAAGTTGGCTAGATGTCAAAAATGGCCCTCCATCATGCACTTTAGTGACTACTGGTTCAGGCAAGGTTCGATAAGTCCACATTGATATCTAATTTGGTGTGGTTTTATCCAACATAGATGTCATGAATAAAAGATTGGCATACAACAATGTATCAAGTATAAACACTTAGTGCGATTATTTCCTCTCTAAAATGGGAACTAAACATTTGTTGATCCACACTTAGAAGCTGAGAAAGCTCAGCTTGAGATCCTAAATATTGGGGATAAAAAACATGAATGGAATCCCCATCAAAATCTGCACCAAGTGGCCACCATATTAGAGGGTTAATAATCATTGTAGAGCCCAGATTTACATATGATTATAATCCATGTAATGAATGTTTGTGGACACTTGGAGAGTGAAGAGTGAGTTTTCCTATTATAAATTACAAAAATGTTTCTGTTTCTACATATTCAAATTATTGCAGCTTTAGCTGCAATATGATTGTTTATTCTTTTCTACTCTTGTGCATATTACTATGTGTGTAATATAGATAGAATTTTCTTAAAAATAAATGTGGCATAAATTTGTCTTGACCTTGGCATGCAGGAACATTAAGATGCAGGCAATCCAATCCTAGAAGTTGAATTCAATTTTGTGACCTTCAAAATACCCAAGGATAGTAGAGTCTCAAAAACTTTGAAAGTTGCTGAGGTGTGATATTTTCCATTATTGTAGTTAGTATGAGGTCTGAAAATTCACTGAATTTGTATATAAGTGAATGTAGCATTGTTCTCAATTTTTGACCTTGAAAGCTACAAGATTATTTCAATTTTGTGAGTCCAGAGTTCTCTTTCGGTGGTAATAACAAAGATTTCTAGAAACATAAGCATATTAAAGTTACAAATAATCCAAAGATGAAGGTCAGTTACATGTTCCATTGATGGAGACATCGTTTATGTGTCTTTGTTTGTTTAGAAAGTATTGAAGCATATATTAACACATAAGTACGATGGAGAAATTTGATCGAATCCTTCTCAACAATGGTAGGGACCTTCACATGCAGCTAGTCCCTTCCCATCATTAGTAGATAAGTATGAGACTTTTGAAAAAAAAAGCAAGGGTGAAACTTCAAAATTATCGAAGACTGCCAAGGTAACATACACTTCCGAGTAAATATGTTCAACAATGAATATGCATACAAATATTTCGGTTGTAATACTCAATTATCTGTTATGTTGTGGATTCATTTGAAGAAGATATTGATCAGCTAATTAGAAACAAGTATTCATGTGATATCATCCCAAAAAACAGATCGATATCCTTTTTTTGATTGATGTATTTTTTTTGATTGATTGATAGTTGAATCTGTACTGGGAGATCTTATTGAAGTAGCTGAATTAACATTCAGTGTAAACATACTGTTTTTCTTTAGACATGACTTCTTTAAGGCTATTAAAACTAGGTTTGTTGAATGAGCTATGATGCTTGCATATGATTCCTATAGTTTGTTCAGGCTACCCATTAATTAGCCACATGGTCACCTTAGAGGAAGCCAAGTTGGGCCATATGAGTTGTCCCTAAATCTGACAGTCAGTTAAATGTCTTGTTTATTAGAAGAATTCAATTAGTTGTCTTGTTTATTAGAATAATTCAGTTAGTTAAATGTGTTTCCAAGGTGACACTTGTTTGGATTATGTAGAAGTATAACATGAAAATTATCCTTGGTTGTCTTGTTTATTAGAAGAATTTAGTGATATTTAGCAGTAGGATGCATTTAACAACAATCTTCTCATTGTGTCTTTGCTTATTGAGTAAACGTTGAAGCATATATTGATAGATAGAAGTATGATGGGCAAATTTGACTTAATTGTTCTAAACAACAGCAGCAGTCTGTAGGTTTTCCTAGTTCCATTCGATCAATGGTTGGTTATGTGGCCTTTGACAAAGAAATCAGGGGTGAAACTTCAAAGAAAACAAAAACTGGCAAGGTGATTATAGTTAAATTAATTCAATTGTATGATATGGCATTGATTCATTTGGAAAAGATATCAGTTAGCTAATTACAAACTCCAAATAGTTATATAATCATCACAAAGTACATATTGCCGTCCGATTTTTTATTAATTCATAGTTGAATTGGTAGTGTGCTTTAATAGAGGATGTTTTCAAATTTACCTGATCTAACATTGAGTGCAAACTTGTCATTTTTTATTTGGACATCACTTCTATAATTCTTGTTAAAATCACATAGTGATAAGTGGCTTTTGCATGCAATGTCTATTGTTTTCTTGGGTTACCCATGAATTATTTTATAGCCCTGGCTACCCTAGAGGACGCCAAGATGAGCCTTCTGAGTATGTATTTAAATGGTTCTCTGGTCTATCTGAGTTTTATCTACACCCTATTAAAGGTGTCTCCAACATGAATCTTGTTTGGCTTATGTAGATTTCTTACATGAGTAGTCATTAAGTTAATCATTAGAAGTGTACAAAGATACTTAGCAATAGATATATTTAAGAGTGTTCTTCTAAGCATCTCATTGTTTGTTCATTAAATATTGAAGCATATAATGACAACAGAATTATGATTGGAAAATTTGACTTAATTTTTCTCAACAATAGCAGGAACCTATAACTTTTGACAAACAAAGCAGGGATGAAAATTCAGTGAATACGAAGGTTGCCAAGGTGATTATGACTACAAAGAAGGCCAAGGTGATTTTCATTTCTAAGTAAATCTAGTCAACATTGGGTTAGATATACATTACATTCAAATTCCTTCAATTGTATTTGGGGATTCATATGGAGAGGATATGGGTTAGCTAATTACAAACTATATATTCATCCCAAAGTACACACCGTTTTCTATGTTTTGATTCATTGGTAGTTGAATTAGTACTGGAATTTAAAAGAAGACATTATGAGATTTACCTGAAGTAGCCTTCAGTGCAAATCTATCAAATTTTTCCGAATATCACTTATTTTAGGCTATTAAAATTTGAAACTAAGGGTCATCCTGTGAGATGTGAGAAATAAAAACATGGCATACAATGCCTATGGTTTCCCTAGGCTACCCATTAATTGCTATATAGGCATGGATTTCTTAGAGGAAGTGAAGTCGGGCATTCTGAGTACGAATTAAAAATGTAAATGAACTTACAAATGAAAAATGTAGTGTGGGATCATCCTAATCTATCACAAAAAGGTAGTGTGGGATCATCCTGATGAAATTGCAAATCTGCAAGCATTCTTCTATGCTAATCTACTTCACATGTCCATTTGACTATTGTTGGATTTAGGGGTCCTGACCCAGGTTCACACGTTAAGGTTTGCCAACAAAATCCTATACTACTAGCCCTTTCGGCAGTGACCTGCTTGTGCAGGTCAAAGTCTCACCCGAAGCAGTATGGGAGGGTGCTGGAACTAGGTTTCCGCACCCAAAAAGAGAGCAGGTAAGCCAAGCCACACACAGCGCACAAATTTATGGAACAGGGCTAGTTCGCAGGCTTAAATAGATAACCGATGCACACAGTATTACAGATCTAGATCTTAGGTCCGCATCCACATGCGTCCGACCAAAAAATATATAAATTACAGTACGCGCAGCATACCAGATTGAATATATTATAAATAAACACAACAGATAACACAAATCATTCGTACCTTATCAAAGATTTAACATAAAGCGTCGATTCCTATAACAGATAGATCCAGAACCAAGTACCAGCAATACTTCTTATATATTATCAACAAATTCTTACATAACCCCAATCTCTCCTGCGCACACAGCCAGCAGGGTCCACACACAGCAGGACAAAGGATCTCTATGCACACAGCCAGCAGAAGTCTGACCCAAATAACCAAAACCCAAAACTAACAATCCACACTTAGTAGTCACTTCTATTCATCTTCTACCTATCGACTAAAAAAGACTTGCTATTTATATCAATTTAGCCTAGACTTATCATGATCCAGAAACCATGGTTTGCGGGCTCCTAGTTTTACCTATTTACCCACTTACAACGTATTGGGGCTTGTATCCACCCTATCACCCCTGCCCTAGAATTAATATAATCAAAATAATACAAAATTGGACCAACTTTCATCAGTGTGGGAGACCCTCCTCCAACAGTCCCCCAACACAATCGTGTGACTCGTCTTGAGTCACTACAGTGGTGGAGCCTCCACCTGCACATGTAATGCCTCAACAGCTGAAACCAGTGGGCCCAAGACTTCTAGGCTTTTTTCCGTATCATTTTGCGCAATATCTACTAACTTTGTGAAATTGGACCTTTTGTGGAAGCGGTGACACTCTCCAGTCTCTGATTGAGTCGTTTGACCGCAACATCTACGTCCTAAGAGAGTTCAAGGGCCTCGGTAGACCATGGCTTCAATATCATCTCGATGGCATCCTTCTTGTGCTGAAGTTCCTCAATATCAGATTGGAGGACCTCGTTGGTCTTTAGACGGGCGATGCACTGTGTGGGGATCAGAGTGGCAATGGTAGCTCCAATCTGTTCACATTCTTCTTCCTTCTGACAGAGCTCCTGATTAACTTGTCGCAGGCTCGAATCATGTTGAACCTTCGTCTAGAGCTGCAAGGTTGTATCCTGTAACTGCGTACTTTGAGAAATCTGTCTCGTAATGGTGTTTGTGGTAGCCGAGACTAACGCAGCCCGTTGAGCCCTCACCTCTGGAGGCGTCTCAGGTTGCAACTTGGCCTGAAGATCGCGGATTTATTGCTCCATCTATGTCTTGAAGGCCTACAAATCTGTTCAAGAAGCCTTCAATGCGGTCACTAGTGCCTCGATTTTAGCTCGCGGGGTGGCATCAGGTGATACATTGACTGCTATGTCTGTATACACCTGGTGTATTGCTGTGTCCAGTTCAGCTTGCTGGGAGACCGTGAGAAGCACGTCAGTGTTTTGTTGGGCTATATTATGCTCAGTCGTACATAGCTGTTGATGTACTAGTTGGTCACGATGGTAAATTTCATGGCAACCAGCCATGTGGATATCCCTTACTACGACACGTGGCAGCTGGGCGAGATTCAGTTGTATGCCTGACTCTGCTGGGAG
The DNA here is from genome assembly GCA_034641835.2 of Pinus albicaulis. Taxonomy (NCBI): domain Eukaryota; kingdom Viridiplantae; phylum Streptophyta; class Pinopsida; order Pinales; family Pinaceae; genus Pinus; species Pinus albicaulis. Next base: position 526,517,109 of record CM076571.1, on the reverse strand, counting down.
ATGCATTACCGGGTCCGACGGATTCATGATAAGAGCAGCACTGGGGAGTGCACAGAGACGCCTTTCCTCTGTAACTAGTGCGGGTTCGCTTGGAGGTGGAGGGTTTCTTCATTGGATGATGCTTGTCTGCAAAGTATCGGTTTTTAAGTGTAGAGTGCACAGCTCCGCTTGAATGGTGTCGACTGCATGTTTTTGTTACTCTGCTAAAGCTACCCATTTCTCTTCTATGGCCAATGTAACAACATCCACAATCTGCTTAAGATCTTCGTCAGTCAAGGTGACTGTTTCATCTCTGTCTGATCGCTGGGGCCGTTGCTTCTTCCGAGTTCCTTGTACCAAATCTCCTATCCGCTTGGTACCCCTGGCACTGGTATCCTACGGTGCAACCTAGTTGGGAGCTGTAGTATCCTTGTTGGGAGGCTGCATGGAAGGAATGGTTGGTGGGACTGTTGTGCCAGCCTCCGTTCCCGCCTGTCTACTTGGATCCGTAGTATTCTTCGCAAGGATTTTGAAGCTGATCTTCTAGGCAGGTGGCCATCGCGCAATCACCTCATCAATATCCCACTCTGTTACCATATAAGGAAGAGTCGTCCAGGTTTTATTCTTAAGACTACAGATTTGAATATGGTGCATGGTGACCTGGAACTTGGCGATACCCTTTTATCTGTCGTATATTATAGGAGATATTCGTGGGCGCAAATTGATGGCTGCTGCCACATTACCCTGGAAAAGAACCCAGAAGACTTGGTAATCCTCCAATCGTTGTGCATCTTTGGAATCCCATAAGTGAGCATACCAGGCTCCTTCACACATGCCCAGATTGAGCAGGGGAATGACTAAGTCCTTAGGTGCTTCCCATGCGACGAGGGTGATAAGAAACAACAACCAGGAGTAGTAAAAGGCTTTTCCGTGTTAATGTGATTCCCGAACATTGGACAAAAATTCGTCCTGCAAGTGTTGAGCCCAATTTACGCAGCCCGCTTTGGCACACTGACCTGCCACCCGTATGATATATGCAGGGACCTTTGGCACCTAGCATTTTCGCATTAATTTGCAGGCCAATATCTGGGTACACATTCACGTGACTGGATCACTGAGGGAATCAATGATAAAACCCCTCTTATTTTTCTTTACATGGTATGCCTCCCATACTTGGGTCACAATTTCCCCCTCATATTTCTTACCCACTTTCTCCATGGGGTGTGGTCCTTACATGGGAAGAATAGTTATTCTGTGGATTAATACAACATCAATGGGGACTCTTTCACGAATCCAAAAAAAACCATCATGAATCAAGGCGAGCAACTACCAGGCTAACTGAACTTTGATGTTGTAATGGCCAAAGTGGGGCATTCATAACAGGTTCAGGATCCCAAATTGGGCTAATCCAAATACCCATTTCTGAGGGATGACTGTGACTCCGTCAGGTGCATGGATTGTCTCAAAATACAATGCGGGAGCTAGATCAGGGAATGTTGCATAATTTGTCAAGTCATGATCATAAAATTTAACCTCATGGAGCTTTCCGCAAGGATCCACAATGACTGGGACCCCCATAGGGGTCAACAGTGTTTGCAAGTAAGTGATCAGGCCATCTAAATTTTGTGGCATTTGGGTTGATGTCCTTCATGGCCAGATAAATGGGGGTAACCAGTTGATTGGATTAGCCGAGAGGGCCCCTTCTGGCCCAGGCGTGGCATGAGATGACTTGGGTGTTCTCGGCGATGTCCTCGGCTTTCCCGCAGCCCATTTTGCAATCTTCGGAGGCTTTTTTGAGCTTTGGGCTAGTTCTTTTCCTTTTCCGGTAACTGGGGTTATGGGTATGTCTTCTTCCTGAGACTCAATCTACATGACTTCGTCGCTTTCCTCCTCCGTAGGTACCAAAGATTCCGAGGGGCTGGTAGCCATTGTTCTTGCCTAGAAGGCGAATTCAACTTCTGGTTGGCTACTTGCAAGGGGGTGTCAGGCAGCCATGATTGACGCAGTGTAGATCCAAATGCTCTGATAGTTCACGACTACGGGGTAGAAGTTATGCAACTGAGATATAATTGTGCTCTAGGCCATCCCAATGGTCTTATAGCATCTTTAGTTGTCCAACGACCAAGTGAAATCTATGTAGGGCTTAGGGCTTTCCCCGATTGGTGCTATTAATTGTCGGGTGATCGTTGCCTCCAATGGTAAATTATTTTTTTTATTAGACATTATAACACTAATGGTTATTTTTTGCAACCCTAGTGTGTTTTTTACTTTTACTGACTTAATCATCTTGAGCGATGGTGCGTCCTCCCCCAACACAGGCTTGTTCCCTTGGGGTTCTAGGGTCAATGATTTGTATGTCATACTCGTGTTGTCCTAATAAGTTGGCGTTGCAAATCGTAAGACCAACATAGTTCAACCTTATTCCCATACCTAGAAGGTTTTCCCATGTAGTCCCCACCACTGTGTTGGTGCGCCCTGTAGTGTCATTTTAAGGGCTCCTAACCTGCATTCCCTCGTGTTGGGGTTCCCATGTTTTGGCTAGATTAGCAAGACCAAAAGATGAGACAACATCAGAACCACTTTCAGACCTTAGGATCTAGCCCTCCTAGGTCCAGAGAGGGATCTCTCTATATGAGTCATTGGTGTATGTATCTGAAGCTCGGATTTAAGGTATTAGGCTAGTTATATGCACAGGGTTTGCTTGTTTAATTTTGAGTTTGGTTGTTGGGAATCAGGAAGGAAGGGTTCAGCTTGAGGCAAGGTTGGACAGAGAAGAATATAGGACAAGGAGGGATAATCTAGAGAACACCAAGTCCATTAGGCAATGGAGTCAAGAAATAATTTACTTGCTATTCAACATGCAAGCTTTCAGTTGGGCTAGTCATCTAAAGCCTTGGATCCTAAAATGATAGGGTGGTATGGGACATTAAGGACTGAAAGTGAAAGAAAGAGAACCATCCAATTCTGTCTATAGATCAGGTCAGAGTTCATTTAACTCTAGACCTGCTTGGACAAAATCAAAGGCGATACAAGGGAACTTCGAAAGGCTTAATTGGAATGGAAAGATCCTAGTGGGGCAGAGATAAGGTTCTAAACCCCCCAATGTTCTCAACTCATTTAACTAAATCCTAACAAGAACATCTAAAAACATATTCCATTAATTCATACATCAGTAAGCAAGCAACAACATCCACTATACTAGTTAAATCAATTTAAATCAATCTTTAGATAACACATTAAGCAGAAAACATTGAAGGCAAGGAGAGCAGAAGCATAGGGTACCTAACAAGGGTAAATCCTATACCAGATTTCTGATGCAGGCCAGAAGAACTGAAATGAAATGAAATGAGATAATACACAGAGATAGAAAAACATCACCGTAGCTTTAGATCAGGATCCAAAGAAATGTGCTTGTCATATTAAATATCAACACCAATCAGGTACAACATAGCCAACATCTTGATCATTCAGTCTGAATACATCTTTCTCAGCCTATCTTACAATTATACACAGAAGACTTATTCAAGAGAAATTGCTTGCGATTCTCTGATATCTCATCAACAACCTTTACAATATTTTCTCATGAGTTTTATAGCAGAAGATGAGCTGAGGAGGTAGGTGACGCACTAAATAAAACATTAAAATTTATAAGAGAAGGAGAGGGCCAAAGCCCATTCTGTTTTAAATCTCTGCATTCAATTCCTGTCATTCTTTAGATGGAAAAGTGACCTTCTTCAGGCCTCTATTTCCTCCGGATGTGACTTTGTTGCACTTTGGCTGCGATACTTGGTGGTGCTTCAGGTGAATAATCAAAAAGGAAATAAATGATGCTAGGATCTACCATGCTGTGAATCAAATGTTCTGGTAGTATAGGACTGCTGGCAGGGTGGAAATTTCTTCAGGAACACGATATAGAATAAAAACTGCATGGGCGCTCTGTCCTTTATGGAGGAAAAACATTCTGCTACTGAGGAAACCCTGACATGCATTGATTTCTGTGAGCTGTACTTTCTATGTGATCCATGGGTCTTCAATCTGATGCTTTACCTTAAATCTTTGGACATAAGGCTTATATATCTTCATTTTCATGCCTTGAATTTTCTACTGCTCCATTTATATCTTTAACTGTGAATTTTGTGCACTTGATGACCCTGGGAAGACCGTACAAATTTTTCAACCCTGCTCTTTAAATGAAGTCATGTCCATAACCTTCCCAGGCCTTGCTTCATTAATTCATTCCCTGTATCTGATCTTTCTGCATTTATTGTCACCATACAGAGACTGAAAGACACAACGGTTTTCCACCGCCCATAACCCTTCAAAACACGCAAAAAGTTAAGAAAACCATGGATGGGCCGAATGATGTGGATAACTGCGTGGATGATGATGGAACTACGGAGAGATGGTGGGAAAATGTTGTGGAACGGTAGAGAACAGGGATGGCGAAAGGTTAGCGGAATGCAGAGAAATTATACATGAAAACCTTAAAAACATCAACCTTTGAATGAATTTATGCAAAGGGATGGGTGGATGTACGATGGACACATGTGGGGGTGACGTGGCGGGATCAGGGGATGTTGGAACAGTCAACAGTGGGGGAAGACAAATCTGGACCGTCAGATCTCAAAGGAGATCGACGGTGGGAAACACGGCGGAGAGTAATGGACGGTGGGCTAGGAGTACAGCGACCATGGTTTAAACCCCCCGCAGCTTCGTTGATCAATGGCCGTTGGATGAGGCGCCCAATATCTAACAACTGATATGAATATCGTTGCGCGTCCTGTACCAAACGTTAGCTTGCGATGGGAAAGCGGTTTTGAAACCGTACAGGGCCACGCGTCGGGAGCTGAGTGGAATCGCTGGCCAATCGGTAAATACCGCCTACCTCCATTAGCGGTGTGATGAAAAATGAGCTGTTTTATGGCATGGCGCGTGGCGGGGATCATAATGGCGAGTACACTCTGAACCGTCGATCTGGCGGTGAATGGATGGCGATGGCGCGATCTGGGAAATGAACGGAGAAACACGGGCGCTGAGGATTTAGTGACAACCATCTGATCTACCAAGATCAACGGTCGAAGCGACGTCTGATACAAATTGGAGATAAGCGCTTACCTGTGCTAGCGGGTGGTTTCCAGCGCCGAGGTCACGTGGAGGAAAAGGGGGCGGGGGCTAGGCCAAAAGGGGCTAGGACCTGTATATGTTAAAATATGGTTTTTTAGGCCGTTTTAAAGTATTTCAAAGCCAACCAAGGGTAACGATAGGGGAATAAAGGGGAATTTTGGCTAAACAAAGGGTGTAGGAATAATTTAAGAGGGTAGAGGTATGATTTAGAAGGGTTAGAAGGGAATTTTGACAAGGGGAAGCAGGATTAAAAAGAGGTAATTTGCAGGGGTACAAGGGGGAAAAAGAGGCCTTTTGAGATGGAAATCAGTAGAGGAGGATTTATATTAGGCAAAGCATTAAGAGACTTCAAGGATGATGGGTTTTCAGGGAAAAGGCATTCCTTGAAGGCTCCAAAACAGACTAGCCCCCAGCTTGCTTGTCAAGAATTTCATAGGGAGGCTAACAGTGGCTCCACATGGGGATGGCTTCTTCTTGAAGGAGTCAAGAATCCAGAAATGATCTTTGGAGTAGGCCAGATGCCTGCTGCTTGGCACATCCCTTGTTTACATTGATTTACAGCTGCCACGACATGATAGAAACATCAACAGAATAAATTTTCCCAACCAGTCTACCTACCCAAACTACAGTCCTAACATCTTTCCCTTGGGGTGCATTTGGATTAGCAGAACCTTTTCATCGCTTATTTTCAAAACAAAAACAAACCTATCCTAAATCTACCCTTATTGCTCCATGAGACCAGATTAGAATATTGGCCTCACATGTTTCTCTATCTAATCTAATATCTGCTAGGATTAAACTGTCCAACAGATTTCTTCTCTACATTCTAAAACAGAAATTGAAAAACAGTCAAGCCAGGATTAGACTGTCTGACTTGTTGAAAACTGAAAACAAAACTGTGAAGGCTTGAAATCTGCAACTCTGAAACATCCTTCTTTCCTTGTGACTCAGGTTTTGAGCTTGTTAGAGTCACTTCCTTCTTCTTTATTTCAGCTCTGGTTTTGGGCATGTTAGAGCTGATTACTCTTTCTTCTTTGCTGATCTAGGTTTTGAGCATGTTAGGACCAGCTGCTTTGCATTTTTTCAGAGGTTCATGTTTTGGGCATGTCTGAACCTCTTCCCCTTTTTTTTTTTTTTAAACAAAATACTGTTGTGGTATGTACAATGAGATGGGAACTGGAAACTGAAATTTAGCAGAATTAATGTGTGAGCATCCTGCCATTGACAAGACCCCCAAACAGCTCTGTACCATCAACTTCTTGTAATAAAAATGCATTATAACCCACAGTGGCTTGGATGATACATGGACCTTGCCACAAACTGTCAAACTTGCCATGTTTGCCTTTGTCCTCTCTTCTTGAGTCCCACTTCAGAACCTTGTCTCCAATTTTGAAATCTGAAGCTTTGGTTCTCTTGTCAAACAATATTTTTATGTTTTCTTGAACTTTGATGGCTCTGTTGTAGACCTCTTCCCTTGTTTGCTGGAGATGAATTGTTTCATTTATCCTTCTCACCATACTGTCTTCTTCTTCCTGAATCTCTTGGACAAGCTTAATCACTGGCACTCCAAGGCTGGTAGGAAAAACTGCTTCTGTCCCATAGACAAGCTGATATGGTGATATGCCAATGGACTTCTTTGTCGTGAGTCTGGCAGCCCACAAAGCATGCACCAACTTCTTATGCCATGACTTTTTATTCTCTTCCAGCAACTTCTTGATGATGGTGATGAGGCTTTTGTTTGATGATTCAGCCAAGCCATTACCTTGAGGGTAATAGGAAGTTGAATGACCAAGGGCTATTTGATACCTGTGACAGGAATCAACCATTCTCTTGGATCCGAAAGCAGCTACATTGTCAGTGATTATTTTCCTTGGACAACCAAACCGAGATAGGATGTGGTCTTCTAGGAACCTAATGATGACAGAATCGGTGGCATTCCTAGTGGGTATGGCTTCTATCCATTTAGTGAAGTAATATGTGGCGGTTAGGATCCATTTGTGTTGTGCAGAAGAAGAGGGGTGAATTTCTCCTATGAAATCTAGGCCCCATTGCATAAAGGGACTTTCAACAGTGATGGGTTGCAAAGGAAGGGGGATGATTTTTCTTTTGCCTTCAAAGATCTGGCATTTGTGGCAGGCAATTATCATTTTATGGACATCATTGAAGAGTGTAGGCCAATAGTAACCAGCCCTGAGTATTTTTTTTGCAGTGGCTTTCCAACTCAGGTGGCCTCCACACTCTCCAGCATGGAACTCTTGTTTGATTCTTTCAGCTTCAGCTTCAGGAAAACATTTAAGCAATAGGCCATTTTAATTTTTCCAATATAGATTCTCATTCATAATGTAATAGTTTCTAGCTTTGAGTTTCAGGAATCTGGCCTTATATTTGGACAGTTCTGGAGGGGCATTGAGATTTGTGAGCACGTAAAGGATATAAGAGTACCAAGGAGAGTTCTGAAACTTCTCCTCAACAGTGGAATCGGGCAATCCTTCCTGCTCATCTAAGGCATCAATCATGTTAATGTCAAGGGCTTGTAAATTTGATTCAGCCATTAATTGAGCTAGGCCTTGACCTTTGATCAGTTTGGTGGGTTTTATCTCAAGATCATATTCCAAGATTGTAGCAATCCATTTTCCCCTTTTTCTATCTAGGTCTTGGGACAAGATATATTTGACCACTATGCTGGGTACATAGGCTATGGTATGGGAATGCAGAAAGTACACCCTAAAGTCTTTCAAGGCCTTGACCAGAGCATAGGCCTGTTTCTCCATTATGTTGTATTTCAGGGGTGCATCTCTTAAGGCTTTGCTGAAAAAGGCTATAGGCAGTTCATTTCCCTCTGAATTCTTCTGCAGCAAAACTGTAGCCATTGTATGCTGGGAGGCAAATGAAAAGATCAGGAAATATTTTGAGAAATCAGGGCTAGTTAGGACAGGGGCCTGAGTGAGTGAAAGTTTTACTAACTCAAAAGATTTCTTAGCCTCAACAGTCCATTTGATTCCTACACCTTTCTTCAACATGTTAGTCATAGTCCTGAGGTGTTCAGCTAGGTTGGGAATGAACCTCCTAAGGAAGTTAATTTTCCCAATGAAGGACTGTAACTCCTTGATATTTCTTGGGTGTGTGATTTGTAGTATTCCCTCAACTTTCTATGGGTCTATCCTAATCCCTTTCTCGGATATGATATGGCCAAGAAGTTTTCCTTCCTGCGGCACAAACACAGTTTTCTTACGATTTAGTGAAAGACCAAACCTTCTGCATTTTTCAAACACTTTCCTCAGATGTTTTAGGTGTTCCTCTTCAGTTTTAGAAAATAATTTTAGGTCATCCAGGTAAATAACAATGAAGTGTCCTATCTCATCTGAGAATGCTATGTCCATTGCTCTCTGGAAGGTGGCTCCAGCATTCATCAGTCCAAAGGGCATTTTAACGTACATAAAGGTGCCCCATGGAGTGGTAAATGCTGTTTTGAGTTGATCTTCTGGGAGTCCTAGGACCTGATTGTACCCTGAAAAACCATCTAACAGGGAGATTCTTCTTGAGCCTACTACTTTTTGCAGGATGTGTTCCATTTTGGGCAAAGGATAATTGTCTTTGAGTGAGGCTCTATTAAGATTTCTGAAGTCTATGCATAATCTGATCTCTCCTCTTTTCTTTCTCACAGCCACTAAGTTTGATACCCAATCAGATAACCTCATAGGAACTATTATGCCTGCATCATACATCCTCTTAATCTCCTTTTCAACTGCAGGCAATTTCTTTGGGTTTATTCTGCGAAGTTTTTGTCTGAAGGGCTTCTGATTTTCTTTCAAGGGTATTTTGTGATGTATGATGTTTGTGTCATAGGCCTTTAAGTCTTCATAACTCCAAGCAAACACATCAACGAATTCCTTAAATAGGTCAATGTATTTCTTCTTCATGTCCGCAGGTAAAGACTTAGACAGTTTGATCATTTTGGGTTTATCTTCTGTGCCTATGTTGCATTCTTCCACATCAGAGTCTGCATGCTCTATAGTGGGCTTTTTTTCCACATCATCAAAGTCAAAAAGGTCCTCAAAGGGTGCCAGGCCTTTGGGTATATTCTTATCTTTGGCCTACAACACCTCCATTTCTTCACTATCTGCATTTTCACAATTTTCGGTTGGGTTTCCAGTTTCTTCAGAAAAAGTATTTATTTCTATGTTACAGGGTGTTTCTTGTTCATCTGGGGAATCCTCACTTGGGCAGTTGTCATCAGATTTTGAGTTTGAATCAGAAAATTCAAACTCATTTCTGCCCACCAGAAAATCTTCGATCTGTTTGTCTCCTTCAAAGACCTGCCAATATTTTTCGTTATCTGGCACTGCAGGTCTGAATTTGGTTTGAATGATGATTTTTTGGCCAGCTGGAGTCTTAGGATATGAACTAGCCAGGCAAGCTAATCTGTTTGCAATTACGTTTTGACTCCTAGGAACAAACACTAATTCATATTCCATAAACGTTTTCAACATATCCATGGCATCGTTCCTATATGCCCTCGATCTGGGATGCTTTACTGCGTATTCACCATTCACCTTTTTGATCACCAACTCAGAGTCTCCTAGCACAGCTATTCTACGAGCCCCTAATTTTCTCAACAGGTTTAGGCCCATGATGAGAGCCTCGTATTCTGCAGTATTATTTGTGCATTTGAAATGTAGATTGACAGCGTGGCTCTCTGCGTAGTCACTCTCTGTGTTTCCTACCCACACCCTTGCTCCAGCAGTTCTCCTAGTACAGGACCCATCAAAACTCATTTCCCATAGGGGTTCATTTTTCGTTTCATCGTCATTTCCTTCCCTACAGCTGGGTTCACCGTTGTGTTGTATTGTGGGGTCTGCGCTAGGCTAGGGGTTTCTTTGTTCTTCATGATATGGGTGGAGATTAGAGAGTTGAATAGCTGGTTGTTTGCGTTCAGTTTTTGGTTCACTCAGAGTTTCGTTTTTAATGCTCTACCCATGGTTTTCTACATCATTTTCCTTTGATTCTAGGGTAGCCATTATGTTTATGTCCATGGGCTAGGTGGCATTGTTTGGATCTGTGTTTTCCGCTTCTGGATCTCCTGAGGATTGGTCATTGTGAAGGATGAAAGAGTCCAGATCTGTATGTACAGAGTATAAAGGGGAATTTTCAGGCTTCTCGAGACTACTGACCAGGAATTTCATTTGGGCCTCTCTATACAGTTTTCTAAGTTGGCCAAATATAGGGACAGTGGCATATGAGCCATCCATCTGCATTGTTCCTTGCAGTTTGGCTCCCCATGATCTTGATAGTAACATGCCATACTTAGGGGGCACATCTGCCACCACCACATCCATGACCATACACTTAGTTGGGATCTGGGTCAGGCTCACACATAAATCTTTAATCAGGCCAAGGCATTTTACTCTGCTAGAGTCAAACGAATACAAATCTTTGTAAGTGCGAGTTATCTCTAGTCCTAGTTTCTCCATGACTACCTTAGGCATTAAGTTGTGTGATGCTCCTGAATCATGCATTGCATTGTGCAGGATCTTGTCATGAATGTTGAGACTGATATAAAAAGGTGGAACTACCCCTTCCTGAAACTTTCCCTCGATCTTTGGACCAAACAGGAGGGCTGGTTGATCATCATTTAGGTTTACCGTATCGTTGTTTTCCCCCAGATTTAATGCTTTCAAAATTTGGCCTTTATATACATCTTGAGTGGCCAACTCAGATAATGGTACAGGGATTTTGATTTTTGCAATCTCACTTTCCAAATTGAAAGTGGACTGACCCTTTGGAATGTTCAACTCCATTTTGTTATCCACTGCCTTAGTGGCTGAATCAGTTTGTGATTTCTCACTATGTACAGTGTTGGTGACAGTTTTATCAAGAGCACTAACTGCAGTGCTAGTGCTGCTAGTGGGTTGGCTTTGTTTTTCAGTGTTTTGGTTGTCCTTTTCTTTGTTCTTCCTAGAACTCTCAGCTGTTGTTTTGTTACTTTCAACAGTTACTTTAAAAGATTTGTTAGGCCTTTTCTTGATGGTAATCTTAGGAGCTTTGGTTTTGGAAGTGTCTTGGCTCTTTTTGCTCCTAATTTCATATTGTTCTCTGACCTGCATGATAGCATTTTCAAATCCAAGTCTGTAATCCCCAGATTCTGACCACTCCTCATCCCAGTGTGTGGACAAGGGCTGATCCTCCTCTGTGGAATAGCCATGGACTGAATTTTCTGTTTCAAACATGTTTATTGTATTCCCTTCAGACTCTTCTATGATTCCCTCTTCTTCATTAAGAAATTTTTGGAACGGGGGAATAACTTGTTGATCTAATTCTTTTTGTCTGTTGGGAGTGGTGTTGTTTCTTATAAAGTTTTGGTTCTGATTTTGATTTCTGTTTTGATTGTTAACTGTGACAACCATTTTTTCCATCATTTGTTGTAACCTTTCCACGTTCTTGGATAGTCTGTCATAATTGGGATCAGATGTGGAAGCTACATTGTCATCTCTATATGTTACCCTCTTCTCAGCTCTCAGTCTTGCTCCCTTCTCAATCAAATTTGCCACAACACTTATTGCTCCCTTTTGCATGTCCTCCATTGTGGTGTAATCTTTCTCCCTAAGCTGGTAGGCCATGTCAGCATCAAAGCCTTCAGGGTATTTCGCTAGGGCCATACCTTGGGGAGGTTTCATGTGTGGGGGAAGAGCATTGTAAATGCTGTTAAATCTCGTTGAGTAATCATGGACACTCTCACCTACGTTTCTTTTAAGGCTCATGTATTCTGCTAGGAGTTGGCGAGGGTTGGCTTTAACTTCCCATTTTTTGATGAAGGTCTGATATAAACCAGGGAGATCTTGGATACTACTAGGAGGCAAGCTTTTAAACCATTTCTTTACATCTCCTCCCAAACTCGAGGCAAACATTCTCATTTTGACTGTTTCACCATCAATTTCCATGTAGTCAAAAGAGTCTTCCATTTTATCTACATGTTGCTGAGCAGTTGTGGACTCTTTTGCAGTGAAGTGTGGGATCTTTGATTGATAGTCATTTGGTAGGGGCACTAGAGGCTGAGGTAACATTAAAGGTGCATACTAGGCTGCCATGATAATGTTCTTGTTGAGCTCCAAAGATGTTCTTCTCTTCCACCACATTCCACTTCATTTCCTTTGTCCATTATTAATTTCAGGCTTAAATGATCAATAATATTAGTTAAAATTTCTTTGAGATTGTATATAATGACTAACTTGCTATGTTTTCATGATTTCGTTGTTGTAGTACTTTTTGACTACACCTAGCTACAGAATGCAGACATTCTGTAGCTAGTTGCCGATTCTGCAGCTGTCTTCATGTCTATGTAGGTTCCAGGTGTCACCTCAGGGAAAAACACATATGGTCGTATTCCACATCATTCCCTCATCATTTTTTGCTCTCCACGAAGTTTGAACGGAATTATGTAGGTGGTTATGCACGTGGGAACTCAAACTAGGAGATAGACTCCTAATAGGATAAGGACAGTCCAGATGTCCTTAATCATATTACAAGACCACCATCAGAGTTCTAGTTTGATTTTAATTTGGAAATAAAATTATCCTTATGTTATCTCAAATACAGTTATGTAATTTTGTTATAAATATGGCTCGAAAAACCGAGGGACAAGGTTAGATTTTGTTTTTGATTGCTATATTTCAGAAGTCCGAAACACTCTGTTTCGAAGTATTTTCTCCTTTAATGAAAGAACCGTCACTTTATTGAAAGCATTGAGTCAATCTTGAAGTATATTTTTCATGCTACTCTGGTGGTAGAGGGCCCCTGCTACCTGAGCAGCCTTGTTCATATGTTTAGATAAGTAACTGCATTCCTAGTTTAAGTAATTTTTCAAATTCTGTGTTTTATATTCATTTGAATCGGATGCTACAGATTAGTCTTGTTCTCACGAATTCTTCCAAAAGACTACTAATATGGAATGAGGCATAACTGTAGTATTTTAGGAGTTAGTTACATTTCTTTAAGCTTTATGTTTTCATGCTCAATCACATCAATTGTTACAGCTAGTCTTGTTTTTATTAATCTCTTCCAAAATATCACTAATTCCGGATGAGACATAGTTGTGGTGGTGTTTCAGAGCTTACTGCATTTTGTTGTACTTTATATTTTATGTTTTATGCATTGAATGATACAACCATACTTGTTTTTACAAACTATTCCAAGATATCAGTCATATTGAACAATATATGTTGTAGAATTTCATAGAATTAGTTGCATTTCAGTTCAGTTTAGATACTCCAGAGGTAGATGTCATTCTAGTTTAATTTCTAGTTTAATTCTGTCACTATATTTCAAGTTTGATAATGGCATTCTAGTATAACTCTGTTCACTGTACTTCAAGTTAGATTAGTGACATTCTATTTCAGCTCCAGTTCACTGTATTTCAAGTTAGGTTCATGGCATCTTAGTTAGTTTTGGTCACTATGTTTTAAGTTTGACCAGTTGCATTCTAGTTTAGTGTCACCCATTGCATTGTAAGCTATCAAAATTAGGTTTCATGGCCTTCATTATTTACAAATTAATATTTTTTTTAATTTCTATTCATACATCTTTATATGAACAAGAATTAGTGATATCAGTTTAAGGCCTTGATTGTTCTGCAATCTTTTGCAATTTCATAAATAAGCCTTTTCCCCAAAACTATTCAAATCTTTAACTTTTGAACAAGGATTAGTAGTGATAAGTTGAAATTGCAGAATGGATTAATCTTAGAATTGCAAGTTAATTTAGAGTAGAAATCTTATTGTGCTACAAGTAATCTTTTCCAAATTGTGTTCCAATAAACTTCTAGCCATGGATGAGATTCTTTGTAATATTGTAAGATAATTGTTTAACTTAGGAGAACCTCATTTGCACTAAAACTTGTCCTCTTTTCAAGCTATTCCAACATATCTCTAATGAATAAATTGGATAAGTTCATGCTCTGATTTATTGAGTTCATGTTGTGATTTAGGAGTCATTATCAAGCTTTGAATTTTCTGTTCTTTAGTGCCATACACAAGTTTAGAATAGGTTTTGCTCTGTTTTAGTGTAACCATTCACTTCTCTTTCCCAACATTTAGTTATTTTCCTTTTAAACATAAAACCATAAAACCAAAAACATCATAAAAACACTAAACACAACGTAGTGAGAAACAAATACCTAGGCACATATAGTGCACCACACTTCAGCAGTTTACTAGCCCTGGTTGATAATTAATGAAATCAATTTAGGAACACTAAGTTGAGCACAACAGTTCTGATGGGGTAAAGGGTTAACTTGAGCAGCTGGTATATGGATGACAGGGATACTAGGACCAGCAGAGGTTTGCTGAGTAGATCTAGGGTGGCAGAGCCCCAAGTTTTGAATGAAGTGAGTATCAGGTGGTGTAGATGGAGGGGTCCCTATGTCTCTAACGTGTTCACCACTGTGAGATGGTGCACCAGGAAGCTCGAGGTCTAGCTGGTCTAGATCAGTGAATGAGCTAGTTCTAGGTAATCTGTTTGGTATTTCTAGGTCAAGATAAAAGTGTGATAGAGCTGTAAGATCTTCTGGAGCAGAGTTAGCTCTATAGATGTGGCTGGAAATAGTTGATCTTCTAGGTGTAGATGATTTCTTGAGGATGCTTTCAGGGTTATCAACTATTTCAGCTGGGTTTGGGTTAGGGTAAGCTCTTGTATGAATGTTCCTCGAAGCCAGAATGTTGTTTCCAACAAAGGAGCTTAACCCTACTTGTCACTTCTAATGTGGTTGATGTTGTTTCCAAGGCTGGTCTTCCAGTGGAGTCTAATGTGAAACCAAGTTAATCATCAGGTCTACTGATCACCAGTGGAGTCTTAATCATTTAGGAACTATGGAGTTGCCAGGTGGAAATTTTAGGGTATGTGTAAAGGGTTACACTGTCCACCACAGTGCTTAGGCACTATCACCTTTCAAGAATAACCTCAAAACACAGCAAACTCCAACCAGAGATTGACTGGGAGGGCATTTACCAGATATGTCACTTCCGAAGAAGGTGAGATCTGGAGGCTACCTGGCCCTTTCCAGACTCTGTCTAAGAGTACAAGAGAACATAAAAAATGACACAGAGGTTGTTCGAGAAAAGGTGTGACTTACTGCCAACCTAACCAGAGTTCTAGGTTTTCTGAGTCTTTAAGAATGTTTAAGGTGAGATGCACTCAGAGCTCCCCAGTGGAGTCGCCATTACGTTTGGGTTCCCATGTTTTGGCTCGATTGGCAAGACTAAAAGATGAGACAACATCAGAACCACTTTCATACCTTAGGATCTAGCCCTCCTAGGTCCAGAGAGGGATCTCTCTATATGAGTCAAAGGTGTATGTCTCGGAAGCTTGGATTTAAGGTATTAGGATAGTTATATGCACAGGGTTTGCTTGTTTAATTTTGAGTTAGGTTGCTGGGAATTAGGAAGGAAGGGTTCATCTTGATGCAAGGCTGGACAGAGAAGAATATAAGAAAAGGAGGGATAATCCAGAGAACACCAAGTCCATTGGGCAATGGAGTCAAGAAAGGATTTACTTGCTATTCAACATGCAAGCTTTCAGTTGGGCTAGTCATCTAAAGCCTTGGATCCTAAAATGATAGGGTGGTATGGGACATTAAGGACTGAAAGTGAAAGAAAGAGAACCATCCAATTCTGTCTATAGATTAGGTCAGAGGTCATTTAACTCCATAACTTCTTGGAAAAAATTAGAGGCGATACAAGGGAACTTAGAAAGGCTTAAATGGAATGGAAAGATCCTAGTGGGGTAGAGATAGGGTTCTAAACCCCCAGTGTTCTCAACTCATTCAACTAAATCCTAACAAGAACATCTAAAAATAGATTCCATTAATTCATACATCAGTAAGCAGGCAACAACATCCACTATACTGGTTAAATAAATTGAAATCAATATTTAGATAACACATTAAGCAGAAAACATTGAAGGCAAGGAGAGCAGAAGAATAGGGTACATAACAAGGGTAAATCCTATACCAGATTTCTGATGCAGACCAGAAGAACTGAAATGAAATGAAATGAGATAATACACAGAGACAGAAAAACATCACCGCAGCTTTAGATCAGGATCCAAAGAAATGTGCTTGTCACATTAAATATCAACACCAATCAGGTATAACATAGCCAACAGCTTGATCATTCAGTCTGAATACATCTTTCTCAGCCTATCTTACAATTATACACAGAAGAATTATCTCAAGAGAAACTTCTTGTGATTCTCTGATTTCTCATCAACAACCTTTACAATATTTTCTCATGAGTTTTATAGCACAAGATGAGCTGAGGAGGTAGGTGAGGCACTAAATAAAACATTAAAATTTAGAAGAGAAGGAGAGGGCCAAAGCCCATTCTATTTTAAATCTTTGCATTCAATTCCTGTCATTCTTTAGATGGAAGAGTGACCTTCTTCAGGCCTCTATTTCCTCTGAATGTGACTTTGATGCACTTTGGCTGCGGTACTTGGTGGTGCTTCAGGTGAATAATCAAAAAGGAAATAAATGATGTTGGGATCTGCCATGTTGTGAATCAAATGTTCTGGTAGTATAGGACTGTTGCCAGGGTGGCAATTTCTTCAGGAACACGGTATAGAATAAAAAATGCATGGGCACTCTGTCCTTTATGGAGGAAAAACATTCTGCTGCTGAGGAAACCCTGACATGCATTGATTTATGCGAGCTGTACTTTCTGTGTGATCCATGGGTCTTCAATCTGATGCTTTACCTTAAATCTTTGGACATAAGGCTTATATATCTTCATTTTCATGCCTTGAATTTTCTGCTGCTCCATTTATATCTCTGACTGTCAATTTTGTGCACTTGATGACCCTGGGAAGACCGTACAGATTTTTCAACCCTGCTCTTTAAATGAAGTCATGTCCATAACCTTCCCGGGCCTTGCTTCATTAACTCATTCCTTGTATCTGATCTTTCTGCGTTTATTGTCACCATACAGAGACTGAAAGACAATAGTTTTCCACCGCCCATAACCCTGCAAAACACACAAACAGTTAAGAAAACCATGGATGGGCTGAATGATGTGGATAACTATGTGGATGATGATGGAACTGCGGAGAGATGGTGGGAAAATGCTGTGGAACGGTAGAGAACAGAGATGGCGAAAGGTCAGTGGAATGCAGAGCAATTATACGTGAAAACCTTAAAAACATCAACCTTTGAATGAATTTATGCAAAGGGATGGGTGGATGTACGGTGGATACACGTGGGGGTGACGTGGCGGGATCGGGGGATGTTGGAACAGTCAACAGTGGGGGAAGACAAATCTGGACCGTCAGATCTCAAAGGAGATCGACGGTGGGAAACACGGCGGAGAGCAATGGATGGTGGGCTAGGAGTACGACGGCGATGGTTTAAACCCCCCGCATCTTCGTTGATCAATGGCCATTGGATGAGGTGCCCAAGATCTAACGGCTGATATGAATATCGTTGCGCATCCTGTACCAAACGTTAGCGTGCGATGGGCAAGCGATTTTGAAACGGTACAGGTGCCACACGTCGGGAGCTGAGTGGAATCACTGGCCGATCGGTAAATACCACCTACCTCCATTAGCCGTGCGATGAAAACCGAGCTTTTTTATGGCATGGCGTGCGGCGGGGACCACAATGGCGGGTACACTCTGAACCGTCGATCTGGCGGTGAATGGATGGCGATGGCGTGATCTGGGAAATGAACGGAGAAACACGGGCGCTGAGGATTTACTGACAACCATCTGATCTACCAAGATCAACGGTCAAAGCGACGTCTGATACACATTGGAGATAAGCGCTTACCTGTGCTGGTGGGTGGTTTCCAGCGCCGAGGTCACGTGGAGGAAAAGGGGGCGGGGGCTAGGCTGAAAGGGGCTAGGACCCGTATATGTTAAAATATGGTTTTTTAGGCCGTTTTAAAGTATTCAAAGCCAGCCAAGAGTAATGATAGGGGAATAAAGGGAATTTGGGCTAAAAAAAGGGCGTAGGAATAATTTAAGAGGGTAGAGGTATGATTTAGAAGGGTTAGAAGGGAATTTTGACAAGGGGAAGCAGGATTAAAAAGAGGTAATTTGCAGGGGTACAAGGGGAAAAAAGAGGCCTTTTGAGATGGAAATCAGCAGAGGAGGATTTATATTAGGCAAAGCATTAAGAGACTTCAAGGATGATGGGTTTTAAGGGAAAAGGAATTCCTTGAAGGCTCCAAAACATACTAGCCCCCAACTTGCTTGTCAAGAATTTCATAGGGGGGCTAACACCTCGGAACCATGGCTTCAAAGGCTTGTAGGAAGTCCTGGACATATCCCGAACCATCAAACCGGGGCAGAGCTCGTACCTCAGCTGACATGCACCTGATATTTCTAGTACTTCAGAGGCATCGTAATGTGGAGGCGTTTTGTAATCGGTGTTGCCAATGTTCCAGCTCCTCGTCTGAATCAGAAATATCCTCGCTATCTTGATTTCCAGCAGTGATACCCCTGGTCGCAGGATTTCTTCGTTCGCCATCCTGCGTGGATAATCTGTAGAGGTTATCTAGTTCGTTATTCCCGTGGACTATTTCTGTATATGTGTACCCCTTGGTAGGGTCTAATGGGGTGATGACACATATTCCGTTATTTTCGAACATCATATTTCATTTTTTTAAGTTGATGATACCTCCCATGTCGATCACCCAATCCAAGCCCAGAAGGGCTGGGTAGGGGTCTGTATCTTCTACTATCTGGTTAACTTCAAAATCAGCTTGTACCCTGACTCCAGCAATGTCCACCACTACTTTTGATAATCTTCCCAACGGTATTATCTTCTGTTGATTAGCCATGCATAGTTGTACAATGGACCATTCGAGCTTAGGCTCCCCCATCCGCTGCCAAGTCTACTTAGGGAGCACATTCGCGTATGATCCTAGGTCAAGGATAACTTGATCTATTTCAAAGTCTCCGATCTACGCTGTCAGCGGCATTTCCCGTCCCGTTCATTTCTTTTATCTATATAGTTGGTGCACTTTGTGTATTTGCACACTAGAAAGGGTCTTCTTTGCGCACTGATCAATTAGCCCCTGAAGACTTTCCAGGGCTTGTTGGTTGCATAGTAGGTTTATACATGCTTACAAGAATGGTTTGACCTCCTCCCTTTGTTCAATGTCATACGCTCCTCTTCTGTCATGATCACCACCCATCCTGATCGCAGGGTCGAGTTATTTTGGAGGATGTCCCTCCTCTATCGCAGTTTCTTTTATTGACCCTTCTTGGACTGATCCTGTCTCACAGGGTTCTGTTTTCATCCTTTGCACATTTTGTGTAGGGTTCTGCTGCTTCTCCTAGACCCTCGCTACTAGAATCAAGCACTCCTCAATCGAGTGATCCCACTGTCTACAATACCGACAGGTTTGTCATGTTGGGTTTAAAAATTCTCATGAAAAATGGCCTACTTCCCCACAGTTGTAGCAGATCAGCTGACCTCGTCCTCGACTGGCGCTGCCTCCACAGCCCCTACCTTGGGCAGGGGAACCCCCCTTTCCTATGGAGATTTGGGCGAAGTTGGATCGGACCGAACCCGGAATATGCTTCCCGTTCAGTTAGTAACCCGTATGTGCGATAGGTCTGCTCATCGTGGCCAATTGATCTACAAAACCAGCACCACGGTTGGTTAATTTTCGGACCGGAAGTGGTTTTGTGAGGGTAGTGGCTAGTGTCGTGTGACCCAGAAATGAAGCAATCATCACACCATAACATTGACCCACTGGATCTCGTGGCTTCCCTAGGTCGCAACAGACTGGGTGCTCTAGTCTATACGTACGCAGTAAGTAATGGACAGTTTTCCTTGGTATGAATATTCACCCGGCATCAGATGCACCATTTTTCGAGGCGGATTTTGGCCCTCACTCCTTACATAGATTATGGATCTCCATATGCATTGTTTCTAGCTAACCTTGTATCTGTTGTACCCCTAGAAATGTATCATCCCTAGGAGAAGCTTCTAGCTTCATAGCTACTTCTAACGCTTTCTCTTGTGTTTCAATAGATTGTTGTCCCATAGGTACCCGTAAGTGAGGTAGCAGCATAGCGATGAACCATTCTGTGTGTTGCCGGTCATCATACTGGAATCTGCCCTTTCTGATTGCTTTCTTTAACCTCTGGTCTGCTTCCCATACAGACTCAAATGGTCCTTGCTTGTTGTCTTTTAGTTCATTGACTATCTTCGAATAGGATTTAGGTCTTTTGAATTGCTGCTTCAGTGCTATTTTTATCTCATCAATAGTTGCATTTGCATGTTGTCCAACATATCCCATATACTAATCCAGAGCTCTTTCTTCGAAAGCCAGAGATAGTTGGGCCTTCTTCACCGAATCATTTGTGATGTTTTGTGCCGTCCATACTGATTCAACAATAAACCAGAACCTATCCATATCATCATTACCCGCACCCTTGAAGGTAGGTAGTTTTAAATTCACAGCCATATCTACCATCTTTTTGGTGCTCTGGTGTTACCTGACTACTCTTTCAAAATGCTCCTAGTCCTGGAAATGGATCCATTTGTTGGCTTTAGGGGTCCTGACCCAGGTTCGCACGTTAAGGTTTGCCAACAAACCCCTATACTACTGGCCCTTTCGGCAGTGACCTGCTTGCACAGGTCAAAGTCTCACCCGAAGCAGTATGGGAGGGTGCTGGAACCAGGTTTCCACACCCAGAAAGAGATCAGGTAAGCCAAGCCACACACAGCACACAAATTTATGGAACAGGGCTAGTTCATAGGCTTAAATAGATAACTGGTGCACACAGTATTACATATCTAGATCTTAGGTCTACATCCACGTGCGTTCGACCAGCAAAGATATAGATTACAGTACATGTAGCAGACCATATGACATATATTATAAATAAAAACAGCAGATAACACAGATCAATCATACCTTATCACAGATTTAACATAAAGCGCCGATTCCTATAACAGATAGATCCAGAACCAAGTACCAGCAATACTTCTTATATATTATCAGCAGATTCTTACATAACCCCAATCCCTCCTGCGCACACAGCCAGCAGGGTCCGCACATAGTAGGACAAGGGATCTCCGCACACACAACCAGCAAGAGTCCGACCCAAATACCCAAAACCTAGAACTAACAATCAGTACTTAGCATTCACTTCTATTCAGCTTCTACCTATCGACTCAAAAATACTTTCTATTTATATCAATTTAGCCTAGACTTACCATGATCCGCAAACCGTGGTTTGCGGACTCCTAGTTTTACCTATTTACCCGCTTACAACGTATTGGGGCTTGTATCCGCCCTATCACCCCTACACTAGACTAAATATAATCAAAATAATACAAAATTGGACCAACTTTCATCAGTGTGGGAGATCCTACTCCAACAATTATTGTTTTGAATTTTTACTCTGTAGAGAAAGGTGAAACTATATGTTGTTTTTGTTGGTCCAAAGAACTGCCCCTATGCTAAGACTGAAGACATGGCTTGTTGTAGAATTCTTGTCATCCATGGATCTTGCTCAATCTAAGTTTGAATGGCCACACAAATGAGTTTCTTTGCTTTTCCCAAATAGAAGGCCAAAATCCAACGTTTCCTTTACATGTTGGAACACCCTATTTGCGGCTGTTCAGTGTTATGTTTTTTAGTTTGCAGGATTTAATAGCTTGATTGTTCAATGTTATATTTTTTAGTCTGTAGGGATATACAGCTAATTTCATAGTCTGGTGGAAGTAAGATAGATAAAGTTCCCACTAGTTGCTTGTATACTAACTCATTAACTTCCTTTGAATCAATCTTGGTTGAAAGTTTTCGTGTGTTAGACTTACATGTAGATTAAATTTTACAATCTGCCATCATGAAGATGCCTAACAAACCTTGGGCATGTTTTGTTTGTAAAACAAAGATATGATTTTTTATCAAATTCTTCACCTAAGCAGCAATGTAGGATACTTAAATTTGTCATGTTTAAAGCTAAACATAACTTGAATTTAACAAGTGGAATACCAAATTGGTCTGCAACGTTTTTTTTTACATGTATGTTCATTGATGTCGGTTTTCTGACATTTCATTATCGTCGGTCTTCCAACGTTTCATCACCATCAGTCTTCCGAATTTTCACTACATTTCACCCCGTTTGTATTCCGACGTTTCACTACGCTTCACTACCGTCGGTATTCCGATGTTTTAGTACCGTTGGTCTTGCATCAGATTTTTCCCATTTTATAATGTCGAAAGAGAGACGCTCTATTTCGTCGGAAGAGTGACACATGCTTGGCAACATTGGAATAGCGACGTATAGTTGGTAACGTCGGAAGAGCAATGACCATTTGGAAACTTCAGAAAAAGTGTCGCTCTTCCGACAGTTAACTCAAGTGTTGGAATTGCGACGTTAGGAGAAACCACATTTTTCCCCGCCTGAAAGTGTTGCTCTAGGGACGCCTATGTGTCGTAAGAGCGAAATTTTGGCCATTGGAAATTGGGCCAAATGTGCTAATGTCTCGTTGAATGACTGGATCTCTTTTTTTTTCCTTGGGAAGTCCAACTGCTGAATTGCTTTGATCCTAGAGGGATAAATGCAGATGCCATATTTTGAGATGATGTGCCCAAGTAGTTTTCCCTCCTCCATGGAAAATAGGCTTTTCTTAGGATTCAAAAAAATTCTGAATTTCCTGCATTTTTGAAATACTATTCTCAAGTGCTGTAGGTGCTCGTCATCTGACTGTGATAATACAGTAACATCATCAAGGTAAACCACAATAAATACATCCTTTTCATTCGATAAAGCGATCCATAGCCTGCTGAAATGTAACGCCTGCATTCTTTAGCCCAAATAGAATTTTGTCATTTATGAATGTGCCCCATGGCATTGTAAATGTTGTTTTCTTTTGGTAATCTTCATTTACCAAGATCTGGTTGTATCCTGAGTATCCATCGAGGGGTGACGTTCTTGAAGCTCCAACTACCCTCTGCAAGGTGTGGTCCATATTCGACAGAGGATAATTTTCCTTTAAGGACACCTTGTTCATATTTCTGATATCTATGCAAAGATGAATCTCCCCTATCTTCTTCCTTATTAGCACAATGTTAGACATCCAATCTGAAAATAGAATAGAAACTATAATAACAACTTTGTAAAGTATATTTACCTCTTTTTCGATTGATGGCAACAATTTGGGATTGATTCTCCTCATCCTTTGGCGGAATGGATTTTGATCCGGCTTGATTAGGATGGTGTGATGTATGATGTTTTTATCGTACACTTTTAAATTTGAATAGTC
Source organism: Pinus albicaulis (assembly GCA_034641835.2). Classification (NCBI taxonomy): domain Eukaryota; kingdom Viridiplantae; phylum Streptophyta; class Pinopsida; order Pinales; family Pinaceae; genus Pinus; species Pinus albicaulis. The sequence goes on along the minus strand of CM076571.1, from coordinate 526,493,729 downwards.
CCAAGAGAATACATGAGAAAAATCACTCAAAATATCTTAGTATTTACCTTTCAACTGAGGGGATAAAGACCTCGATAACTTGACCCTCTTGGGGTTATCCGCTGTACCAATATTTACATGTTCAACACCTGGTTCTATGGGGACCATTGTCGGATTTTTGGCAACATCATTGTGATAAAAAAAATCTTCCAAAGGTAAAAGACCTCATGGAATGTTGTTTTCCTTTAGTCATAGCACCTCAACTTCAGTAGCTTCAATTACCTGGCCATCTTCATTATACACATCATCAATATGGGAGCTTGCAAACTCCTCCTCCATCTGCAAATTTTTTTTATCTGTTTATCATCCCAAAACACTTGCCGTATCTTAGATTGTTAGGGACAGTCAGGAAATACTTCACATGAATTTAAAACTTTTTAGTAACATTAATAGGAATCTTAAAATTGCTGGTCGTTGTGGCAAGATAACCAGCCATAAAATTTTGACTTATAGGAATCATAGATAATGTATATTCTGGAAATGTTTTAAGAATATCGTTAACAACAATACAATAAGATCTCATCCTGATATGTTTGGCCTTGTACTCCCCTTTTACCTATTTAATCACCAACTCAGAGTTTCCATATACTATAATTCTCTTCGCACCTAGCCTTTTCAAAATTCAGAGACTAGTGATTAAGGCCTCATATTTTGCCTCATTGTTCGAACAGTCAAAAGCTAGCTTATAAGAACACAATATTACATTCTATACGACCTTAGATGACTTATGTATAGGGCTACAATTCTAAATTCTGATACCAGCTCCATATTTTCCCAAAGCACCATCGAAATCCATGGTCCAAATACCCTCCTCATCATTCGGGAACTGAAATTCTGTGGACTAAAATTTTTCTTCTTTTTGACTGGATGTCTCAACCCTTTTATTTTCATTTCTCTGACTCAACTGACCTTTGCTCTGAAGTGATTTCCTATAAACATTCAGAATTCTGATTTATTTTTTTTGCATTCAAGATCGCTTGGACACTATTTGACAATTCTGAAATTTCTTGACTATCTAAATCATCAGTACTATGATCATTATTCAATATGAAGGACTCTAAATTAGTATGTACAGATTCAATTGGGTGATTTTTCATTTTTTCTTTGCTAGTGAACATGTATTTCATTTTTTACTTCTCGGTATAACTTCCTAAGTTGGCCAAATACTGGAATTGTAGAATATGAAAAATTAAGTTGTAGATTACCCCTTAATTTGGCTCCCCAAGAACATGAAAGTGGCATACCATACCTTGGAGGTATGTCAGCAACTAAAAAATCCATCAACACATTTTTAGCAGGAATCTGATCAAGTGAGACCACCAAGTCTTTGATAAGACCAAGGCATATGACTCTACTCGAATCAAAAGAATAGAGGTCATGATAGGGTTGGGTTATGTCCAGCCCCAACTTATCCATGATGGACTTCAACATTAAATTGTGTGATACCCCGAAATCCAACATGGCATTATGGAGAATATAATCATGAATCCTCAAACTGATATAAAAGGGAGGGACTTCATTATCTTCAAGATTTCCATCTACAACTGGGCCAAATAGAAGTTCGGGATGGTCATCACTGACATTGACCATGTCTGACATTTGATCTACTTTCAACCTCTTGGCAACATGGAATTTATTTTTATCATTCTTTACAAGCTCAGTGAGGGGAATAGAAACTTTTAACTTAGAAATTTTACTCTCTAAGCTAAACAAGTTAGATTATTTCTCTACCTATTTTGCAATGGTATCTCGCTTTTCAGACTGATCTTTTGCTGAACATTCCTTTCTTTGTCCTTCCTTGTCTCTCTTTGATGTGCTTGTAGATGGTTCACTGTTCTTTCTCTGATTTATGGAAACAGTCTCCTTCTCCTTATTTGGACTAGCTTGGGAAAATTTTTTGGGCTGAGTATCTTTTTGCTGAATTGTCCTTTTTTGAGTAGAAGTAATCAAAACATCTCGATTTCTCAAACCATATTGTCTCTACGTTGAGCTGAGAGCATTTAGGTACCCCCTTTGATAGTCTTCAGATTGGATTTCCAACCCATCATCATTTGCAAGTGCTTACTCTTGGTCATCCGACACATATGTTCCTTAGTATACTCATCATATTCTTTAAAGAAGATATGTCCATGATATTTTTCAAAGAAATGGTTCTCTTTAAAAATGCCATCTTCATCTTCAGGTCATTGGGCATATTTTTGCTGCAATGGAGTGCGAACTTGTTTTTGTGCTTGCTGATCCGGAGCTCTCTGGTCTCTTTTCTTAATTCTAAACTAAGGTTGTTGTTGTTTTCCTTGGAAATTGGGATTCCGGACTTGATTTTCTTACTGATTTTCATAAATATACATCATGTCTACCATATTTTCCATAATTCTAATCAAACTATCCAACTTTGATTCGAATGAGGTTGATGGCTCTTCCTTAATTATAGCTCTCTTTTCAACTTTGATTTTTATTTCTTGATCAATATATTGGATTCAACACTGAAAAAATTTATCTGCATTTCCTCCAATGAAGTTGGATTTCTCTCTCTAATTTAATATGCCATATCAAGGTCAAAGGCATCTGAGTAGTGTAACAAGGCAAAATCAGGAGGAAGTTTAATATTGGTAGGAATGGAATTGTACACCTTATTGAAACGAGTAGTATATTCTTGAACATATTCATTACACTTCCTTCTCAATGAGTTATATTCAACCAATATCTAGAGAGGATTTTTATTTTCCTCCCATTTATCAAGGAAAATATTAGTTAACTGATGTGAATCCGGCACTAAATGAGGTCCCATAGCTCTGAACCAATTTTTCACTTCTCCTGAGAAACTCTGAGCAATTATTCTCATCTTTGCATCATCATTATCTACCTCTTCTAAATCTATGAAATCTGTGATTTTGTCAATATGTTTCCTAGTTGTAGCCTCAGAAGTTCCATCAAAAAGAGGTAACCTTTATCCATAGTTTTAAGGTAAATCAGTGCATTGTCATGGCAAAGCTAATGGAGCAAATATGGCCATAGATTTTATAGGAGGCAAGCTTGTAGTTAAACCAAGAAGTGTTGGTATGATTGGTGGTTGTGTGGGAGGGAGTGTAGATGATGAAGAAGCATTAGTATGAGGGGATGTAGCATCAATGTGAATAGATGAAGCTGAAATAGGGTCAACAGATAAGAGCTCTTGCTGATATTGTTTAAAATCCTTCTCGGAGATATATTGAATATGGTTTGCTAGTTTTTGAATTTTGTCAAATTGAATCCAAACCTTTCTATAAAAATATGCTTCTGAATTTACTTCAGATTTGGATTTTATGGATGAAAAAATTGTTTCAAACTATAAAGGATCAAATATAATTTCAGAATGAAAAGATATTTCAGATAACTTTGAAGGATCAAATACAATTTTGGATAGAGATGTTTCAGATTTTGATTTAAACAATGACAACTCGAACTTAAGATCAAATGGAATATATTAAAGTGAAACCAATTACCAAAGTAGATGAACTTGACTGAATCTCAGTATGCTGAGGTCTTTGCTCCCTTATGATTCTTTCTGGATCTTCAATAGGAGATGGTGGATGTGGATCTGGATTTGATCATCTTTGCCTTTTAGGGGACAGTGTTATCTTGTTTCTGCACTTTGGCTCTCTGCAACTTGCCAATCAGCCTTCTTGAACACCAGGTCCAGTCACCCATAGGCCTAGAATCCAATGAAAATGTAATAATACACCCAAGGAAGATCTGTCACTTCACTCCCCATCAACGACACTAGAAATTTTAGCCTCCACAATGTCCCAAGGCTAAAAGGATATCGACAAAGGTAACCTCAAACCAATATTTTAGCTTGGCATCTATCCCTACCAAACCAGAGAGGTATCTCTCTATGAAAAAGCACAACCAAGGGTTTGACTGGTAGAAGAATGGATTTTAGGCTAGATAGTTCAGCTCTAAGGTCTGAAATATTTAGGGTTTTTCTGCTAAATCAGGAATGAAAATCTGGGAACTAGGTCAAAGTATCAAAGGTTTGAGTTGCAAGAGATATGGAGGAGAAATGTAGCTATTCTTTTGTGATGGCTTAAGGATTAGTCGGTGTAGTGTAGGGTTTGAAAGAGCAAGAATATCTTAATGAGCATGTGCACCATAAATTCATTAATCAAGAATATGAAACACACAAAATGATATTCCTAACAAAACAAAGCTTTAATAAAATAATAATGCTTAAATTTTTTTAGGAATATCACTGAAGATAAAATATATTGTAAGGGGACAAGTATATCATTCATATAAATCTACAACATAGAGAAAATATTATCACAAACTCACAACATGAGAATTCCTAAATAATAACTGCAATTGTCCTTTGATTTCCTGTAAAAAGTGATGAAGTACAAGCTACAAGACTTTCACCCTTTGATGTCCAACCGTAAAAATTACTGAAAAGAGAATACATATAGACAAAAAAAAAATTCCCCTCTCTCATGGATCGAATCCCTCAGTGTAATAACAACTCACAAGAATCTCTTAAAAAAACCCTAATGACTAGGGTGGTTAAAAACAATCCTCCATTTAGAGTTTGACTGGCCTGATCCTCATCAATGAGGTCAAAAATTACATAAAAATGACTATAACAAGATCATTTACCATATATTACATCATGTCAACATAAAACTAGATAAATTACATCATAAAATTGAGATTTGACTGAATAAAAGTCTAAATTTTCACTAACATACAAAAGCGCAATGCCTCGAGACAAAAGTGCAACACCAAACTTGTAAGGGACTTTTGAAGGCCTTCCCCTACTATGAATCTAGTTCTGAAAGATGCATTGGAAATATGAGGATGTCTAGTTATCAATAGATGCATTAAGAAATAAAAATGGACACTCCATGGCAGATGAAAATGCATTCTCCCTGTTATCACCCAAAAATTTTCAAAACATCATTGTGTTATGTTTGTTTTGTTCATGGTTCAAATTAGGTTTAGAAGTCAATTTAGGATTTGGTTAAGGGTAGGTTAGATTTTTATAAGTTCAAAGGTCATCATTAAGTTTAAATAAAGTCTGTTAAAGGTCCATCATTGTCAAAATATCCATAATTTCCATTTCGGATTCATTCCATAAAATTTTGGGTCAAAACTGTGCAATTATCCAAGAATCCACGTTTTCGTAGTGCCACTACTTCAAAAAATCTGATTTACACTATGAAAGAGCTAATAGTTTCAGAGTGAAAATTGGGAAAAATACACTGTCGGTGCTACGAAAGAACAATTTCTTAATTGTTTTGTCATTTAAGCTGAAATACATCAGAATCCATTGGGAAATGATAGGTTAGTGGTATGATGAGTCAATTAGTGATGAGATGTAATGTACTTACCCATCTTGCAGTCATCATTGTCATGATAGGGTATGAATGAGGCATAATTCAGTTATGAAATGACATTTCAAATTCAAAATCTTGCTTAGTTGGTCATTCTCGTTTCCCTGTGCCTCTATTCGAGTGTCTAAGCTCTGAAGTGTCAAGCCAAACCTGTGGCGTTTCAATACAAATCTTATTCATCCTAATTAAGCGAGGCTATTTCATCCTAATCAAGCGAGGTTGTTTCATATAATCAAGCGAGGTTGTTTCATCCTAATCAAGCGAGGTTGTTTCATATAATCAAGTGAGGCTGAAAAGTTTTTTGTGAAGCATGGCAAAGGAAAAGAAAGTCCACAGAGGGGGACATTGTTTAAGATATGAGCCAGAAAATATGAAGGCCATAGTTGAAGACCCAACAGTGAAGGAGGCATTCAACAGAGTAGGTTGTCTTCGGTTTTGTGAAAAGTTGCAAGGTTGCCACACACAGGTGTCTAAATAATTTGCCTTGCACTTCAATAGAAAAACTACCAAGGTTGGGATGCTAAGTGTCCCAATTACACCAGAAAGTATTGTTGCTATGACAGAAATACCAAGGGGACAAGAAAATTGGTTCAAAAGTTTCAAATTTGATATGGAGCCATGCAAGGAATTCATGAAACCTGAGTATGCAGATATGGACCTCAATAACGCTATCCCTAGAGGCTGCATCAAGGACACTTATGAAAAGTTGTTGCTCAACATCCAGAGATATTTTACATGTGAGGGAAGGTATCATAAGGTCTACACATATCATTTCAAACTGCTTCTGCATTTCACAGGTAAAATTTCACTTGATTTTCCCTTTTACCTGCATAGGAGTCTTGCTAAAATGGCTGATAAAGTGCAAGCCAAATCTGAAGGTTGTGAAACATCTTTGTTTCATCATGGTTTGATGAAGTTATTGATTTTGAATGAGCTTCAGAAGATAGGTAGGGATTGGTAATCCTTTTTTTTATAAATGGTTTTGAGTTGAAAACATTAACTCCTGCTAGAAACCCTAAAACTAAAGGAACTCCATCACCACCAGTAGCAGAGTCTAGCCAACCTGTAGTTGCAAAACCAAAGGAATTTGTAAAACTGAAGCCAAGGAAACAAGTTGAGAAAAGGACAGAGAAGACATAAATGCTTGATACTCCAACTCCATTACCTACAAAACAGAGGCCAAAGATTGTCAAAGAGGCAAAACAGAAACAAGTTTCCAGCAAGCAGGAAATCAAAAGAGTGACAAGAAGCCAAGAAGTTGCATCAAAAGGAAAGACAATTGTTTCAGTTTCAAAGGAAAACCAAGTAATTAAGGGAAATTTAGATTGCATCCTTCATGCAATTGATATAGAGGAGACACCCATTGTGCAAACCGACTTCATTAGAGAAGATGAGCACAAACAGAAAAAAGTTAAGTCTGTAAAGAAGCTTGAGTTTGAGGGTGAAAATGAAACCATCATCTTTCAAGCAAGGAAACCTTTAACTAGGCATGCTAAGAAACTCAAGGAAGGCAGCAAGGAAGTTCAAGAAACTATTGAAACAGCTAAATCCCCTGAAGAAGTGGTTGATCTCTCCTCACCTACAGTAGAGAATGCAGCTATCAAAACAAAGAAGGGAAAAGAAGAAATGACAGAGTGTCAACATCTTGAAGAGAAATTGAGGTTAGCAAACCAAGAAATTGTTGTGATGAGAAAGAGGGCTAGAAAGCACATTATTGAGAAAGCAGAGTTCAAAAGAATGAAGGCATTGTGGGAAGGTCAAACTAGTTCTATTTCTGAAACTCCAAGCAGTGCAGAACAATTTTTCACATGGATAGTTCCAGCCATCAAGGAAGCTAAATTTGTCAGAGTAATAAATACTCACTTGAGAGCTAGTAATAGAAGACTTAGAGATAAAGTGGAGGACTTGGAGCAGCAGCTAAAATTGACTCAGGATGAGTTAAATAACAAAGGTGCAAAAGACAATCATTAAAAATTCAAAAGCTAAATCAAGTGAAAATTAAGAAGGAACCTCATGAAAACTGTGTTTTTCAGTTTATATGGCTTTTTGATTTGATGAAATCAGTGTTATTTTGAGTTTTGGCATATTTAAAGTTTTCACTTTGAAAAAAAATTGAACAAAACCGCTCACTCCACATTTTTGTAGCGCAAATAGTGTAAAAAGAGTGAAAAGCGCTACGAAATTGTTGTAGCAGCTTTTTCCACTCTTTATCATAAATTTTTGAAAGGAAAAAGTATGAATTATGACCTAAAATTGTTAGGGAGGATGTATTAAATGATAGTGAATATAATCCTAGAGGAAAGAAATCAGAATTTTGAAGGAAAAAGGATAAAAGATCTGCGCTACGAAAAACACTACGAAACTATGTTGTTTTCGTAGCACAGGTCTATTTTAGCTTATTTGAACAATTTGATGATGGTTTTGGATAGCTAGAGTTAGGAAGGATTTTGGGCAGGTGTTATTTCAATTTCTAACAGCAAAATACTTCGAAATGATGAGTTCATGATGGTCAGAGTGTCTCAAGAGTGCAAAGGACCCTATGCCTAGAAAACAAGGGATTGTTTCCTACTTTAATGGAGGTCAGCATTATGGTCATAAAGATCTAAAGCCTATCATCTAGATTCGACCATGTGTTAGTATACTTGGGAAATAATGTAATTTAGTTAAGATAAGGTTGTTATAGATAGGTGATTAAGAGTTTGAATCCTATTTGTAATAGGACTGTTTAGTAGATTAGTTGTCTTGTTGTAATAAATACCTTGTCATATGGTTAGGCAAGGTGTCAAAAGTCAAGAATTCGATGTATCTAGCATCAGATAAGGTTATCTTATATTTTACATGATCTATAAATGATCAAGAATTCGAATATGCATGGATTGGACATTTCTTGGCAAAAGACTGTGTTTATTGTAAGTGACTGGTTTTCAGCTAAATACAGAGATTTCTACTTAGCCAACTTGAGATTCAGAAGGAGTTCTAGTGTGTTCCTATTCTACTTGCATCTTTTTACTATCCTATTATAATAGTGTTTTTATATGTTACTCAAAATTCATCTTTGATGCTTTGACTTCCTATATAGACAAACCGACTGTGTTTTTTACAGTTTTCTATGTGTATCTCTTGACTAAAACTCTGATATGCCTCAATTTCCATGCTAAGTAGATTGATTGGTTTTACTGAAACTATTTTGAATCCATAAGCATAATGTGCACTTTCTGATGTGATTTAAAACCAATATCTATCATTTATTTCCTTATTACCGCACATAGAGTTAGCCATCTATATTTTTATCTAAAATCATTAACCCTTTGAGAGAGCCCTCTCAGGTTGAGGAGGCTAAGCCTCAATCAAAAGATTCGTTTGAAATAGTTACATAAGATTGATTTGATTAGCAGCCTATCATGTCTAATTTTGTGATAACATTTTGGTGCGTTTGCTGGGAGCCTGAAGATTATATTTTCCCGAAATTTTGAAGTTGAACTTCTGAAGGTAGCAGGAGCTCAGGAAGCTTTTCGAGGCTACATCTACCTTGGTGACTCCATTTAGAATTTATATGATCAAAGGTGGCTTTGAGAAGGAGATACAAAAGGATTAATCCTGACCCAAATCCACCTACCATCGTGGATAATCCAAACACCATTTCTAGAGGCAATAAAGGCATTTATGAAATATCAGGTACTCCATCACATTCGAAATCCTTGTCCTCTAAAATTTTAAGAAGTCCCGAAGATAAAAGAGTTCATGATAAAATTCAAGAGGTTATATTTAGATCAGAAAGTGAAAAAGAGTTAACTGAAATTATCTTAGACTTTCATAAGAGAGGTATTGATACCTCAGCTCTAGTAACACAGGAAGACAAAGAAGAGTTTTGGGAAGTTGTTACTTCTGAGTTGTTGTTGGAAAAAGAGTCTTTAGATAAACTGAAGGAGCTTTATCCTTTTGAAGTCTTTTTTAAAATTAAAGCTAGTTTACCTCTTCCAAATTGGAGTTCAATTGTTAGTTGACCACAAATACCAAACAGTCCTCCTCATAGAAGTTTTTCATCCTCTATATCTGCCATCCCTAAAGTTACTATAGTCCCTTTAACCATGGCTGGAAATGTACCTCCTCCACCTGTTGCACCTACTAGATATGCGCCTCTTGTTCTTCCAGTTGTCTTACATGAACTTCCTAGAAAATATGCTACTAGAATAAAAACTTGGGGAAGTGATGAAGACATTACAACAGAATAACATTTGGACCAATTTAATGATTTTATAGATAGAGAGGAGGTTGATGATGAAGATGTTAAGTTGAGGTTGTTTACTCAGAGTTTTATTAGTGAAGTTAGGAAATGGTATAAAGCCCTTACTCCTGGAATTATTCATAATTGGAATGAGTTTGAAGATACTTTTTTGAGAAAATGGGGAAATAGAACTAATCCAGTACAAGCCCTCACCGAGTACAGCACTCTAAAGGTAGCTGCTGATGAATTTGTCCAAAACTTTTCATAAAGGTTTAATAAGGCGTATGACTCTATTCCTGCCCATTTGAAACCACCACAAGCCTTATCTCAGATGAGATATGCTGAAGCTTTTGACTATGATTTTTCTATACTTTTGAGAGAAAGAGAATCCCCTTCACTTGCAGAAATGAAAAATGATGCAGTGAAGGTGGAGGTTAATTTAATAGCAGCTAAAAAATAAAAAATGGGTAAGACTAAGTTGAAAGAAGAAGAGAAGCCTTCCTCATCTACCTCTCAGGATAAGCTGGATTCAATGATGTAAACAATGGAAAAGTTGATGGATAGGTTGGCCCTTGGGAATACCTCTGCTCCTCCTGCGCAACATGAGCCTCAATTTAGAAACCTTCAGTTCAGGAGACCTCAGAATCAACAAAGGCCAAGGGAAAATAGAAATCAGCAGCCTGATCCTCCAGTGAGACCTCCTTTCCAACAGAACTTGGTTGATGAAGAAGATGATCCTAAGATTCCTGAAGAGTTTATTCACTGTTTTGATGAGGAAATGTCTGGAATTTTCTTGGCTAAAGAAGAACATGATCAATCGGACCAAAGTAATCATGGAGAGAAAACATCAGATTATCTAAAGGGGTATCAACATGCTATTTTTGAGATGCAAAAACAATACAATCTCAGAAATATAAATGTGCCTATCATTGCAAACAAAACACAACCTAAGAAAGATGCTCCTAAGGTTTCTGATGCCAAGAAAGATACAACAGTTGTTCCTCCTATCAAAGAAGCTAAAAATTCTATTTCTGTTCTCAGCCTTGAGAATGAAATTTCTAAGATTAAAATATCGGTCCCTTTTACTGAGATTCTTAAGGTAAATGAATATAGAAGAAGGATTATCAAAATGTTGAATTCATAATCAGGAGTTGCTGAGACTAGAAGATGAACAAAATGAGGAGGTGCCTCCTTTTTATGTGAGCTTTAACATTCACGACATGAAATTGCATAATGCTATGTTTGATTCAGGGGCCTCTCACAATATTATGCCCAAAGTAATCATGGAAAGAATGGGGTTAGAAATAACTAGGCCATATAAAGACTTGTTTTGTTTTGATTTGAAAAGAGTTCAATGCATTGGTTTAATCAAGGATGTTGTTGTTGGTCTAACACAAATTCCTGCTAAAACTGTGGTCATGGACATCATGGTAGCAGACATTCCGCCGAAGTTTGGTATGCTATTATCAAGGTCATGGGCAGTGAAAATCAAAGGTACAATGCAGATGGACCTTACTTATGCCACCATTCCTATTTTTGGTGAGAAAAGAAGACTGTATCGAGAGACAAGAATGGCCTACATGGTGATTTGTAAAGACAAACCCCAAAATTTTCCAATTTATGCTTTTGATACTGAACTTGGTTCTGCTATTCTTTTCAATGAGTTGACTAATGATGCAGAAGAAAAAAGGAAAGTAGAAAATCAGAGTTCTGAAATTCAGCAGTCTGAAAAATCAGCAAACAGAAGATCAAAAAATCAGTGATAAGGAGGTGGAAGGTTCGTGGTCATTGCATTTTTATGGATCAGCAGGTAGAGAAGGAGCAAGAGCAGGGATTTGGATCACAATTCCAAGTGATGAGAGTAAGTTATTTTCCTATAATCTGAACTTTGATTGCACGAATAACATGGCTGAGTATGAATCCTTAATTTTGGGCCTAGAGTTTTGAAGAGAATGAATGCTCAAAAAATTTCTATTTTTGGAGATTCAGATTTAGTCATTAAACAAGTTGAAGGTGCTTATCAAACAAAATATATAAGTATGAGGGCATATAGGAACTTAGTTTTGGACATGTTGGAAAAATTTCAAGCTTATTCATTCATGGTCAAAACTAGAGAACAAAACTCCATTGTTGATTCTCTTGTTGTCTCTACAAGTCTTTTCATTATTCCTATGCATTCCACAGAAACATATGAGGTTGAGATTCATCATAGACCATCTATCCCTGATAATATTACTCATTGGAAATTTTTTGAGGATGATCAACAAGTGAACAACTTTATTGAGCTGAAAGAAGAGTTTGAAAATATACAAGTAGATAGAAAAATATTCTTGCTGAGTCTAAAGGGAAATCTAAAGTTTTGCAACTAAAGAACAATTCCATACCAAAGGGACTCATACCTCTTGAAATTTTTTTTGATTAGAATGATGTTTTAAAATCACCTAAGATACAAGCTGATGATGAAGAGGTTGAGAGTTGTAACCTTGGTACAGTAGCTATGCCCAAAATGATTAAACTTTCAAATTTTCTTTCAGCTGATGTGAAGTTTAAGTATATTGAAATGATGAAGAGATTTATAGATGTGTTTTCTTGGAATTATGCTGATTTGAAAGAATATTACCCCACTATTATTCAGCATACTATTCCCATAAAAGTAAATGAAAATCCTTTTAAGCAGAAGTTAAGGAGGATCAATCCACTTCTCATGCCTTTGATTGAGAAGGAGGTCAAAAAAATATTTGATGCCAAAATCATTGTCCCAATCAGATTTTAAAATTGGCTTGCAAACTTGGTTCCAGTTAGGAAAAAGAGTGGAGAAATCAGAATATGTATTGACTTCAGAAATTTGAATAAAGCCTCTCTGAAGGATAATTATCCTCTCCCGAAGACGCACCAATTTTTACAAAATATTATTGGTTCTCAGAGAATATCTATGCTTGATGGTTTTTCGGGTTATAATCAGATCCATGTACATCCTGATGATCAGGAAAAAAATGGCCTTTACCACACCATGGGGTACTTTTATGTACGCCAAGATGCCATTTGGTCTCATGAATGCAGGAGATACTTTTCAGAGGGCAATGGATATTGATTTTTCTGAAGAGAAGGAAAATATGGTGGTTGTTTATCTTGATGACATAACAATCTTCTCAAGGATGGAAGAAGATCACTTGAAACACCTAGAAAGAATTCTGCTGAAGTGTAAAAGGTTTGGCATCTCTCTAAATCCCACCAAAAGTGTTTTTGCTTTAACTTCAGGTAAATTAATTGGACACATAATTTCTAAAGATGGGATTAAGATTGATCCAAAAAGGGTCAATGCAATTCAGAAGGTGGATTTGCGAAGAAGCAAGAAGGAGATTCAATCTTTCCTTAGAAAGGTAAATTTTGTAAGACGATTTATTCTTAATTTTGTTGAGATTTTGAAGGACATAAAAAGGATGCGGAAGAAGGGGGTTGACATTAAGTGGACAACAGAAGCAAGACACTCATTTGAAGAAATCAAAAGGGCACTCACAGAAGCACCGGTATTGATCAGTCTAGATTTCTCAAAAGAATTTCTTGTTTTTACTTTCACATCAGAGAATACTATCACTAGTCTAGTTCTGCTACAAAAGGGACATCAAGGTACTGAGCAGCATATTTCTTTCTTTAGTAGGACATTAGCCAACTCTGAGCTGAAATATAATATCTTAGAGAAGCAGGCCTATGCATTAGTGAAGGCTATCAAAGATTTCAGAATTTATATTCTACATTCTCATATTGTGGCTTTTGTTCCTAATATTGTTGTAAAAGACATCCTCACTCAAGCCGATCCTGATGGTAAGAGGGGGAAATGGATTGCTAAATTTCTAGAGTATGACATAGAGATCAAGCCAAAAAAGTTGGTCAAGGGGCAAGGCCTAGAAAAGCTGATGGAACAGTCAAACTTTGACTATCTTGACATAAACTTAATTGCAGAAATATCAGAAATTTCAGATGAGGAAGAAGAATTAGTCCTTATTGAAGAAAAATACATCACTTCAGATTGGTACAAGGAGGTTATTTTTGTCCTACAACATCATAAAGCATCTGTTGATCTAACAAAGTCTAAAGCAAGGTTTGTAAATCTTAATTCCTTGAGATATTTTATTTTTGATAGAAATCTGTTTTGGAAGGATACCGGCGGAATTTTGCTGAATTGTTTGCTGGAAGAGAAGGCTAATAAAGTAAATGAGGAGTTCCACAAAGGAGATTGTGGAGATCATCATTATTGGAAGGCCACAATGAACAAGATTCTTAGAGCAAGGTATTATTAGCCTACAATGTTTAAGGATGTCTACAAAAAGATTGCTGCCTACCATGAATGCCAGATTTTCGAGGCTAAGAAGAAACTTGTACCTTTACCTTTAATGCCTATTTATGTGGAAGCGCCATATAAGCAGTAGGGGCTAGATTTTATTGGAGAGATTCATCCATCATCATCAGGTCAGCATATCTGGATTCTCACAGCGACTGATTACTTTACCAAATGGATTGAAGAAATCCCAACTAGGCAAGAAAATGATTCTGTGATTATTTCTTTTTTAGAAAATAATATCTTGTCTAGATTTGGTTGCCCCATGAAGATTATAATTGATAATGCATAGGCATTTAATTCTAATAATTTGATCAATTTCTGTCATCAATATCATATTAGTCTTGGGCATTCTACTGCATACTATATGCAAGGGAATGGTCTTGCTGAATCTTCTATCAAGAATCTTGTGAGGATCATTAAAAAGGTGTTGCAGGAGAATAAGAAAGCTTGACATTTGAAGCTGAAGTATGCCTTATGGGCTGATAGGATATGCACAAAAAGGTCAATTGGAACATCACCATATGAATTGGTATATGGGGCTAAGGCTATTTTTCCTACATCTCTAGGGGTGCGTGTCATGAAGCTGATTCAAGGGTTAGAAGAGGAACCAAATGTAGTCCAAAGGAGAATCAATTAGCTAATAGATTTGCAAGAGAAGAGAAATGAAGTTTATAACAGCAATCAACAATCTCAAAATAGAATCAAGAGGACATTTGATAAGAAGATCAAGGAGGAAAGCTTTCAAATTCAGGATGAAGTGCTGAAATGGGAGGCCAGAATTGAAGAGAAAGGCAAACATGGTAAATTTGAGAACTTATGGAAAGGTCCTTTCAAGATAGCTTCTTTCCATGGGAACAATACTTACATACTATAGGATATGGATGGAAAATCATATGTTGGAGGACCTGTCAATGGCAGGTTTTTAAAGCATTACTCTTCCTAAAATCTGATTGATCATTCATGTCATTGTACATATTCCATTTTATGAGTTTTTCTACTAATAATGACAAGCTAAATCAGCAAGCTTGAGCCCGAGGTGAAGGCCATTAGAGCTTGAAGATAAAGCTTGGCAATTTCAAAGTTTTTTATGTTTTGGTCAAGAACATGAATAGCACCACTGGAACTACTGGTTCTTAGTGTACCACAGGGGCACACTATCCCAAGTGGAGCCACTGTTATCACCCAAAAATTTTCAAAATAATCATTGTGTCATGTTTGTTTTTTGTCATGGTTTAAATTAGGTTTAGAAGTCAATTTAGGATTTGGTTAAGGGTAGATTATATTTTTATAAGTTCAAAGGTCATCATTAAGTTCAAATAAAGTCTGTTAAAGGTCCATTCATTGTCAAAATATCCATAATTTCCATTTGGGAGTCATTCCATAAAGTTTTGGGTCAAAAATGTGCGATTAGCCAAGAATCCACATTTTCGTAGCGCCACTAGTTCAAAGAAGCTTATTTGCGCTATGAAAGTGCTAATAGTATCATAGAACAAACTGGGAAAAATACACTACTGGCGCTACGAAAGCATGGTTTCTTAACTGTCTTGTCAATTAAGCTGAAATATGTCAGAATCCGTTGGGAAATGATAGGTTAGTGGTATGATGAGTCTGTTAGTGATGAGATTCAATGTACTTACCCATATTGCAGTCATCATTGTCATGATAGGGTATGAACGAGGCATAATTCAGTTATGAAATGACATTTCAAATTCAAAATATTCCTTAATTGGTCATTCTCGTTTCCCTTTGCCTCCATTCGAGTGTCTAAGCTCTGAAGTGTCAAGCCAAACCTGTGGTTGTTTAATACAAGTTTTCTTCATCCTAATCAAGCGAGGTTGTTTCATATAATCAAGCGAGGCTGAAAAATTTTCTGTGAAGCATGGTAGAGAAAAAGAAAGTCCACAGAGGGGGACACGGTTTAAGATATGAGCTTGAAAATATGAAGGCCATAGTTGAAGACATAGCAGTGATGGAGGCATTCAATAGAGTAGGTTGTCTTCGATTTTGTGAAAAGCTACAGGGTTGCCACACACAGGTGTCTAAAGAATTTGACTTGCACTTCAATGGAACAAATACCAAGGTTGGGATGCTAAGTGTGCCAATTACACTAGAAATTATTGTTGTCATGACATAAATACCAAGGGGACAATAAATTTGGTTCAAAAGTTTCAAATTTGATATGGAGCCATGCAAGGAATTCATGAAACCTGACTATGCAGATATGGACCTCAATAACGTTATCCCTAGAGGTTGCATCAAAGACACTTATGAAAAGTTGCTGCTCAACATACAGAGATATTTTACAAGTGAAGGTAGGTATCATAAGGTCTACACATATCATTTCAAGTTGCTTTTGCATTTCACAGGTAAAATTTCACTTGATTTTCCCTTTTACCTGCATAGGAGTCTTGCTAAAATGGCTGATAAAGTGCAAGCCAAATTTGAAGGTTGTGAAACATATTTGTTTCATCATGGTTTGATGAAGTTATTGATTTTGAATGAGCTTCAGAAGATAGGTAGGGATTGGTCCTCCTTTTTGTTTATAAATGGTTTTGAGTTGGAAACATTAAATCTTGCTAGAAACCCTAAAACTAAAGGAACTACATCACCACCAATAGCAGAGTCTAGCCAACCTGTAGTTGCAAAACCAAAGGAATGTGTAAAACTGAAGCCAAGGAAACAAGTTGAGAAAAGGAAAGAGCAGATACAAGTTCTTCAACTCCATTACCTGCAAAACAGAGGCAAAATATTGTCAAAGAGGAAAAAGAGAAACAAGTTGCCAACAAGCAGAAAATCAAAAGAGTGACAAGAAGCCAAGCAGTGGCATCAAAAGGAAAGACATTTGTTTTAGTTTCAGAGGACAACCCAATAATTAAGGGAAATTTAGATGAAATCCTTCATGCAAATGATATATAGGAGACACCCATTGTGCAAGCTGACTTCATTAGAGAAGATGAGCACAAACAGAAAAAAGTTAAGTCTGTAAAGAAACTTGAGTTTGAGGGTGAAAATGTAGCCTTCATCTTTCAAGCAAGGAAAACTTTAACTAGGCATGCTAAGAAACTCAAGGAATATAGCAAGGAAGTTCAAGAAACTATTGAAACAACCAAATCCCCTGAAGAAGTGGTTGATCTCTCCTCGCCTATAGTAGAGCATGCAGCTAGAAAAACAAAGAAGGGAAAATAACAAATGACAGAGTGTCAACATCTTGAAGAAAAATTGAGGTTAGCAAACCAAGAAATTGTTGTGATGAGAAAGAGGGCCAGAAAGCACAGTATTGAGAAAGAAGAGTTCAAAATAATGAAGGCACTGTGGGAAGGTCAAACTGGTTCTATTTCTGAAACTCCAAGCACTGCAATACAATTTTTCACATGGAGAGTTCCAGCCATCAATGAAGCTAAATTTGTCAGAGTAATAAATACTCACTTGAGAGCCAGTAACAGAAGACTTAGAGATCAAGTGGAGGACTTGGAGTAGCAGCTGAAATTGACTCAGGATGAGTTAAAGAACAAAGGTGCAAAATGACAATCATTAAAAAGTCAAAAGCTAAATCAAGTGAAAATTAAGAAGGAACCTCGTGAAAACTGTGTTTTTCAGTTTATATGGATTTTTGATTTGATGAAATCATTGTTATTTTGAGTTTTGGCACATTTAAAGTTTTCACTTTGAAAAAAATTGGACAAAACTGCTCACTTAGCGGTTTCGTAGCGCAAACAGTGTAATAAGAGTGAAAAGCACTACGAAACTATTGTAGCAGCTTTTTTCACTCTTTCTCATAAATTTTTGAAGGGAAAAAGTATGAATTGTGACCTGAAATTGTTAGGGAGGATGTATTTAATGATAATGAAGATATTCCTAGAGGAAATAAATCAAAATTTTGAAGGAAAAAGGATAAAAGAGCTGCGCTACAAAAAGCGCTATGAAATTGTGTTGTTTTCGTAGTGCAGGTCTATTTCAGCTTATTTGAATAGTTTGATGATGGTTTTGGATAGCTGGAGGTAGGAGAGATTTTGGGCAGGTGTTATTTCAATTTCTAACAGAAAAATACTTCGAAATTATTAGTTCATGATGGTCAGAGAATCTCAAGAGTGCAAAGGACCCTATGCCTAGAAAACAAGGGAGTGTTTCCTACTTTAATGAAGGTCAGCATTATGGTTATAAAGATCTGAAGCCTATCATCTAGATTCAACCATGTGTTAATACACTTGGAAAATAATGTAATTTAATTAAGATAAGGTTGTTATAGATAGGTGATTAAGATTTTGAATCCTATTTGTAATAGGATTGTTTAGTAGATTAGTTGTCTTGTTGTAATAAATACCATGTCATATGGTTAGGAAAAGTGTCAGAAGTTAAGAATTCGATGTATCTAGCATCAGATAATGTTATCTTATGTTTTAAATTATATATAAATTATCAAGAAGTTGAATATGCATGGGTTGGACATTTCTTGGCAAAAGACTATGTTTATTGTAAGTGACTGGTTTTCAACTAAATACAGAGATTTCTACTTAGCCAACTTGAGATTCAGAAGGAGTTCTAGTGTGTTCTTGTTCTACTTGAATCTTCTTAATATCCTATTGTAGTGGTGTTTGTCTATGTTACTCAAAATTCATATTTGATGCTTTGACTTCCTATATAGACAAACTGACAGTGTTTTTTACAGTTTCATAAGTGTATCTCTTGACTAAAACTCTGATATACCTCAATTTCCATGCTAAGTAAATTGATTGGTTTTAATGAAACTATTTTGACTCCATAAGCCCAATGTGCACTTGTTTATGTGATTTACAACCAATATATATCATTTATTTGCTTATTACCCCATATAGAGTTAGCCATCTATATTTTTATCAAAAATCATTAACCCTTTGAGAGAGCCCTCTCAGGTTGAGGAGGCTAAGCCTCAATAAAAATATTGGTTTGAAACAGTTACATAAGATTGATTTGATTAGCAGCCTATCAGGTCTAATTTTGTGATAACACTCCCACAACTACTCCCAATAGCGCAACGCCTAGTCCAAAATAGTGGCAGAAAGTGATTTTTTTGCATGTTTTTGGGCATTTTCTCCCAACTAGTTTGATGAAAAGGCTCAAAAAGTTGATAGATAACATGTATGAGTGATTATCTATCCATAAATGTATATTTTTTGGAAATTTGAGGTCTGAGGAAAAAGCGTAGAGCCAAGGCGCTACACTTTTGGCTGAAACTGATATTTCTGTGTAAGCCAAAACACCAAAAATTCGAAAAGTTTTTGAAAAAATAGGGCTCAAAGGTAGGTCTATATCTCTTTAACCATAAATTATTTTACAGAACTGAGTGATTGTTTTTTTCTTTGGCAAGTTATGAACAAAAAACTCCTCCATTTTTCAAAAATACTTTTCCATTTGTTCAGAATCCAAGTTTGCAGTTGGTCACTAAAAATTGGAAAAGTGCAGAAAACGCGCAGCGCCATATTGCAGGGAACATTTGACTACCTTCCTGAGCTCCAAATCTAGATTTGAAGGTACCATTGGAAATCTTAGGTTTCTTTCTACACAACAGAGTTATCAAACATTGCAAAACCTTCTCCAAACCCCTGAAAATTTGACTTGAAGTCAAGCTATCCAGAAGTGAAAAAAAACTCATGTAGCAACTGTAATTTAGGCATTTCCATCAAATCCTAACACCTGTGCATAAACGGAAGGTGGTATTAGTTCCTTGGTCTATGATGGAAAAAAATCACTTTCAATTTTCCCAAATACATCTTCCTTACTTCAGAAACTAATTTTGAAGTAGAACTATCCCTATGTGCAATGTAAACCCTAGGTAGCCCACACCTTGGAAAGGTGAAGCTATTATTTCTTGGACTTTCGTGGGCTCATAACTACTGATCTGACCTCCCTTATGCCTCATCTACTTAGTGATGTTAGAATCCATAGTAAATCATAGCTCAATGGAGTGGAAATTAGGGTTTAGTGTTGGGAAAAACAAGGGATTTGGGCAGTTTTTAGGAATCAAGGGAGATGAACAGGTAGGGGTCTTCTAAATTATTGGGAAAATTTAGGGGGTAGGGATATATTCTTTGGAATAGGGAGAAGTTAAATTTCAAGGAATGAGTGAGGGGAAGGGTGTAAAAATGGGAAAACATAGTCCCACCCTAGGAAATTGTAGTCTAGGCTAGGGTTTATGGGAAAATAGTGAAAATGAGGGATAGGAGTGATGGGAAGTGATTAGGAAGGTGTATAATAGGTGGTGGAAGGTCAGTGAGATTAAATCTTAGGTTTTTACTCAACAATTTGTCAATGATAACATGAAACCAAGCAAATGCAACCAAAAACCCTATAAGAGGGAATTAATCCCGCCAAGCACAAAATTAATACAAAATATGAAATTTGAGGACCCACTTACTTATATTTGATACACTGGAACCTATGGTTGATGAAGAATTCCTATGAAATGATGATTTGTCTCTCTTAAATACCTACTGAAACCATAAAAAATTGACCTAAGACCCTAACAAAACCTTGTAAGAGCATATTTCATCACTGGTGACTGGTAGGACTAGCAGACACTATCAAAAAGGTTGAAGAAGGAATGAGGAAGTAATATCTGGAAAGGGAAGAATATTTCCAAATACTGGAGGTTGAGGTAAACATTCTAAAAGGAAAATTATAAGAAAAGAATAAATATTTGAGATTTCAAGATAGTACTACTATTTTGGATAACATTCTTGGTTTTCAGATGTTTCCCTCCATTAAATCTGGTCTTGGTTTTCATGAAACTGTAAAAGGAGAATGTAGTTCAAATGAAGGATAAAAATGGAAAATCTGAAATTATTTATAAAGAGATAAGAAATAATTAGTCATTAAATTAAATCATTGGTAACCTACCTGATTCAACACTAGAGAAGGTTATGCATTATGCAACTTCAAATGAAGTATGGGATAATATGCAGGCAATCCATGAAGGAAAAACAAAGGAATATTGTTCATCAGGAGAACCAATAGGTAATCTTGTTTCTAAAGGAAATAATGATGTGTCAAAAGATGAGTATGATAATAAAAAACCTTTGTTATGTCAGATGGAGTTGCTTATTTAGAAGAATATAAGTTAGAGGAGGCACTTAATCTTAGAAGAAAAAATATTTTTTCTTTGAAAATGATTAACAATCTTAAGAATAAGTTTGAGGCAGATGAGTACCTGGCTCATGATAAACCAATAAATACTACAGTAGAATCATATTGTGAAGGAATTGAAGTTGCGATCATCTCTCTAATATCATACCTTTAAAAGTAAAACAAGCGAAATGAAGAGCTACTTCAAGTATTTGAATAAAAATAGAATGGAATGAAGGAAGAAATTATCAAATTAAAAGAGTAAGTGGAAGAAGGAAGAAAGTTTGAATAAGGAATGAGGAAGCAGTATCTGGAAAGGGAAGAAAGTACCAAATACTGGAGGTTGAGGTAAACTTTCTAAAAGGAAAATTAGAATAAAAGGATAAACATTTGAGATTTCAAGATAGTACTAAGACTTTGGATAACATTCTTAGTTGTCAAAGGTCTCCCTCCAATAAATCCGGTCTTGGTTTTCATGAAACTATAAAAGGAGAATCTAGTTCGTTGGATTGCACAAGGAACTTGAAGGATAATAATGCAAAATTTGAAATTCTTGATAAAGAGATTAGAAATCAACCAAGCCAACAACCAAGGATAGAGAATTTTAAAAGGAAATATTTTTCTCCTAACTATAAAGGTATCAATCAATTCTCTCCTCTCGACAATAATGTTGAATTTTTTATTTTTCATAACTTTGGACACTTTGCAACCAATTGCAGAAGCAGATTCACAGGAAGATCATTAGCTCCTAGGTACTCAAGTTTATTTAAGGGGTATTTTTTTTCTTGCAACATTTTTGGTCACAAAGCTATTAATTTTAATCGGAGGAATATGAGATAGAAACATTATGAATCCTTTGCTCTGTTTTGTGGTCATAAAAGATGTTATACTTGTAACAAGTTTGGGCATGTAGAAAAATAATTCAGGAACAAGTCAATGGATCTCCATAGACAAATAAGAATATTGTTACCAAAAGACCTAATAAATATGGATCCACCATCACTTCTCATATTAACCAAAAGGAAGAAGAAAATATAAGGTGTGGGCTTCCTCTTTTCTCATTTGAAGACGAAGATGAATAACACATAGATAGTGTATGCTCTCATCACATTACTGGAGATAAGAACAAGTTTGAATCTCTTAAGAAAAAATGGTCAAGTTATTCTTGGAAGTAGTGCTCCAACAAAAGTTCTAGGAAACCGTAGAGCCAATCTTGATAAGTATACAAAATCAATTGATGCATTATTAGTTCAAGGGCTAAAGCGGAATATTCTAAGTGTAGGTAAAATAACTGATAAAGGACATATAATTGCATTTACATCAAATAAATTCAAATTTATAGAAGAAGGGAGTGGAAAGGTTATAGGAAGGGGATTCATAAATGAAAAAAAATTGTACGTGCTAGGAAAGAAGAAGTTAGACAAAGATAAGAGGAATAGTTCCTCTTCTTTAGACTCAGAATAAACAAAGATGGTCCCCACTATAGTATATTTTTCTTAATGAATTCTTCTAGTAGTGACTGTAGAACTAAATGTGAGGTACATAACCTCATGTAGAACATGTGATGATTATCATATCCACAATATCACTGGTATATGTTCTCAGGGGAAGCTATGCATGTGTATCTTCATAATTATTCCCTATTTTGGTGATATTTATGGTACTAACATTGCATATGATGAATTAATAGTGAGCACGAACATATAAGGCAGGTTTAGGGGTAGTCGTGGCTATAGAGAATCAATAATTTAATTTATTTACATGGATCTTATGAAAGACAATCACATGTATACGTGGGTTTTGATCTATACATTCATGTATGTTTCTCTGAAATGAATAAAAGTGGCACAGGTTTAGGGGTAGAATCTTCTACATTTATAATAGTTCATTGTTGGCATTATGGTTACTTGATCCCTACTTGTTGCATGATGATGTTTAGAATGAGTACATATCATTGCTGATGTATTATATTTTCTGTTGAAGATACATATGTTGTTGTCATTGTGTTATAATGTGTGGATTGCATGTGATGAAGTTATGGATGGTGTCTTGCACTTGGCTAATTTAGTTTGAATATGTTGATGATGCTTCCATGTTATTGACGCATGTAGATGCTGCCTATGGTGTTTGATATTTCTCCTTAAATATGTTGGCTCTTCATATATGTGGAGAGATTGTGCTAACCTTGATGACATAAGGTCAAGGGGATGAATAGTTGACAGAGATTGATTTCACAATCTTATATTATAGTTGACTAATGATGCTTGGAAATATTGCATATTTGATCACATGATGATGATGTTGGAGAGATTTATTCTTCTTTCCCTTACGTTACATTACTTCTTGATGATGAGGAGGTTCATGCTACTGTTATGACATCTATGCTTTTTCTAATCCGATGTTTATATCGCAGATTACTATATGGTGTGTTATCACACCTCAAATTTTCAAAATCTCATTCTTGAAATTCAATCATAATTCTCTTTCATAATGGTTAGGTTGGAATATATCATAAAATGATAAATTTATGGTATATTTAAGTTTCTAAAAACTTTGGATAAGGTCATAGAAATGATTCCAAGTCACATCGGAGGAGTGTGTTTTGAGTAGACACTTTGAAATGATCATAAGTCTGAAATTTTTCCATTTTTTACCAAACTGTTTGAGTCCACAGCAAATATAGCATGAAATTAACAGAATTTGCTACGAAAACACCTAGTAGTTCCATAGAAAAACTGACACTTGTCAAATGAAACGTGCTACGAAATCTCTGCCAGTATTTGACGGTTTAAAGAGTAATGATGAATGTTTAAGTGTTTGAAAATTTCAAGGACTTGCTGCCAGACTTTAGCCATCATTTAAAAAAGTTATGCACTCTCTCATACTAGTCATCATTTGTCTTATGTCTTCTCATTCCTCTTGTGAAAGTTTATTTCTCACCTCTTTAATTTTTTTTTTCCGCACTTATCATTTTCTACCAAAGCAGCCCTCTGTCAAGAAGCTCCCCAGTAAAAACCCTTGTTGTTATATCAGTCTCTCTCCATCTTAACTGCTCTCTGTCATCAAGCGTTTTCTCCCAAACAGGTGTAAAGTTGTAAGGAAAGCTACCACTGCATCATACAGGAAATGGCTACAGCTACACCCAAGAAGGTTTATAAAGGAGGTTTTCCATTCCACTATGAACCTACAGCTCCATACTTGGTTTTAGGAGATGAACATTTCACCGAGTTATTTACAAAGGCAGGGTGTATTGAATTCTTTCAGAAACTGCAAGGGCATCATCAACAGGTTTCATGAGACTTTTTGGCTAATTTCAGAGGCATATTTACAAAGGTAGGCTGTCTTCATATCCCAATTTCACCTGATAGTATCTCTAAAGCAACAGAGATCCCGAGAACCGGAGAGGAATGGTTTAAAGCCTCCAAATTTGACTTGAAAATTTGTGATGATTATTTAAAGTCGGAGCATGCAGGGATCAAAATGACTGAAGGAATTCGTAAAAGTTGTCTTAAAGATGAATTTTCCAAGTTTCTTACGGTCATACAAAAATATTTTACATGTGAAGGTCGTTTTCAGACAATTTACATGTATAATTTCAAATTATTGATTCATTTCACAGGGAAGAAATTGATAGATATTCCATTCTATCTCTTTAGAAGTCTCGAGAAAATGGTAGACAAAGTACAAGGAAAGCCTGAAAGGAATGAAACTTCCATTTTTCATCATGGGTTGATGAAATTACTAGTCTTGGAGAAGTTAAATAAACTAAACAGATATTGGGCCTCATTCCTACTCATGAATGGATATGAACTTGATGTCTTATCTCCAAGGAAATCTTCCAAGCAAAAAATTGATGTCAATACTACTACAAAATTAGAAGGAACTCAGCATGAAGATTTAAAGGATTCAGATAAAGACTTGGTAGAGCAAATTGATTTAGTCCAAGATACATCATTACCTCTAGCAACTATAACTAGAAAGAGGACTATCAAACATGCTAAAGACAGCAAGACTAATTCTGAAACTAAGAGATCTAAAAGAAATGTTAAATAAAATGGTAAAGGGAAAGGAAAACTTGAAGATATCCTACAGGCCATTGACATTGCAGAAGCCCCTGTGGTGAAAGCAGTAGAAATTAGAAGAGCTGAAGTCAAAGGTAAGGGACTCATATTTAAGAAATTAGACTTCTCTTCAAATGATTCAACCTTTATTTTCAAACCCCGAAAACCTCTTACTAGGTCACAAATGTTAGATACTTTTACTATTGGTGATAGTAAAAAGAGGGAAGATAAAGGTAAAGGAGAAAACGCAAAGGAAGTTATTGTTATATCACCTAGTGAGATAGAGGCTATCAAGGATAAGAAGACAGAGAAATTTAAAGATAAGTCTTAAAGGAAACTTGAGACAATTTTTTCTAAAAGACAGAGCAAGGACAAAGAAGAAACAGTCAAACAGAGAAAAGGAAAAGACAAGGCCATAGAGAAGACTGAAAAGGAAATTTTGGAAGAGCAATTGAAAGTTGTCAAAGATGAATTGGTTGAGACAAATAAAGAGTTGGAAGGATATAAGAAAGATATAGAGATGATAGATGAGGTAGAGAAAAAAGTAAATGAACAAGTTACTCATTTTGAGACTTCCATTGCAAAAGCTAAAAATCTGTTGAAGAAGACACAACCTTTACGCATCATAGTGTCACATACAAGAAATAGGAACTTATGTTTACAAGCAGAGAAGAGAAGCCTTCAAAGACAAGTGAAAGAGTTAAAAGAAGAGATGGAGTTGATGAAGACAGAATCAAAGAAAGGAGACTTGGAAAGAGGAATCATGAACAAAGTTGTTTGAAACTGTTGATAGATAAGGAGGTAACAATTAGATCATCATCTTTTTGTCTTATAAACTATATGTAGGCATGCTCCTATAATTTCTGAAGCTCAGATCTAATTTTTGTCAAATTTCCAATGTATTAGGCAATTCCGCAGCAAGTGTCAGGCTTGAAGCCCAGTTTTTGCTGTGGAATTTCTGAAGGTTTCTTTTGGGTTTTAAGAGACATAAACTGATGGGAGTGAGCAGTTTTTAAGGTCATGTTTAATTTTTTTTTATCATTTAACCTCCTCCAATGGTTAAAAACAGTTGAGGAATATCACAAATCAATATTTTGTGTGTGCTACGAAAACAAGTTGTTTTCGTAGCTCAAAAACAGAATTTGACAGTAAGGATAGTTTTGTAACAAATGATGAAAAAGAGTGAAAAAGGTTAAGCATGTGTAAATTTATTCATCATCAAGGTGTCAAAGAGTATCAGGATGAAAAAGAGTATTATATTTTCCAAGTGGAGATTTTCAGTTAGAGGAGTTTGAAAGATACTAGCCAACATATGTCATGTCATCAAACTAACTTCTTTTAAAATTGAGGGGCAAAGTTACTTCATGAAGACAATCATGATATAAATGTTTTGTTAATGGCTATCATGGTAAAAAGATTAGATTCCTTTCGAGGAAGACTTGGATCAGTTTAGTTTAAATGTAATAAATAAGTGTTTAAGTCCTAGTAGGACTCTTAGTCTTATTTCGAATAGGTGTCAGTCCTAGTTTCTAGAATACAATTTATGGTTAGATTTAAGTGTCAGTTTAAATTTAAATGGTCTAGCCACTTGGAAGACTAGTTGTAAAGACTAAAAGCCTATAAATAGTAGAAAATTTGATGTAGTAAGGGTTGGAAAATGTTATCAGAACAATCTACTTTTGTAAATGCTTTGGAGGAGCTGATATATACAGAAGTAGTTTAACTTTTTTGAAGCTGAGATTCTTAGTGTACTTCAGTGAGCTTTATCTTCTATCATGTGTTTTACTTCCCTAGTTTTGATTCTTGTTACTCAGAATTCATGGGAACATGCTCTGACTTCCTTTAAGTGTTAATTTATGGTGAATTGAGTTCTTAGGTCCTATTTGTTGATGGTTTTATTCAATGTGTGATGCTTATTACTCAGAATTCATGGGAACATGCTCTGACTTCCTTTAAGTGTTAAGCTTGGATAAATCTCTGTTAAATACTTTCCTTTCAATATCTTGATGTATCATGACTCAGAATTCATGCACATATGCTCTGATTTCCTTTGAACCTCAAGATATTGAGACTTTCTTGATTATGGCATCCTTTCATTGAAGTATATACAAGCCTTAGTTTTATAAGAAGAGCCATTTTGTTATCTTATCCCTATCACTGACTCCATAGCCCAATGGTAGCTTGTCTTCATCTTTCAACCTGCAAACATACAAAACCACAAACATAGAGTTAGCCATCTATCTTTATACAAAATCATTAACCCTTGAGAGAGCCCTCTCATGCTGAGGAGGTTAAGCCTCAGCTAAAATATTGGTTTGAAATATTTACACTGATGTGGTATGATCAGCAGCCTATCAGGGTCCTATTTTGGTGATAACATTTTGGTGCGTCTGCCGGGAGTCTGAAGATATATATCTCCCAAAAATTATGAAGCTGAACTCTTGAAGGTAGCAGGAGCTCAGAACCTGTTCAAGGCTGCAAAAAACTACCTTGGTGACTCCACACATCAAATAAAAAATTGAAAGGTGACTCTACTGCTAGAATATTAGTTGCTAGATGAATATTCAAGATGAGTTCCGTTGCAAGAAAAAATGCCAGGTATGCTCCTATGAATTGGTCTCATATCTCTGGTTTTCCAAATCCTATGCCAGAGGTTGATTGGTTAGATGATCTTCCAATATTCAAAGATGAAAAGAAAGACAATGCTGCTCTTCATTTGGTTAGGTTTCATCTTCATGTACATAGTTTTAAGGTTCAGATCCCTGAAGACTGTCTTATGAAGATGTTTATGACCACTCTAGAAGGAAAAGCATGGTCTTGGTATAAAGGTTTAGCAAATGGTTCATTATATTCTCTTGCTAATTTTCATGATGAATTCTATGAGATGTATAAAGAGTGTCATCCCTCTTTATTGATGGTTAAAGACTGCTGTAAACCCTCTGAGATATTTATTGAATATTTGGAGAATTGTTATGAAGATGATGAGTTTATTGATGAGGAAATTTTAGAAGCCCTTCATGACAATAAATTTCATCAACAAGAAGAACACCAAGAAGAAAGGATAATATCACCCTTAGATGAAAATGAAACCCAATAGGAGTTTACTTATGAAAATTATGACATGTCCTTTGAATTTGAAGAAAATTTGCAGCAGGTTTGTCAATCCTTTGATCATCATGAGTATGAGAATCATTTCAAATAGCAAGAGGAAATATTGGAAATTGCTTGCTACACACCTCAGGTAGAAGAAAAGATTGATTGTTTCTATAATTCCTTACAGCAGATTAGTTCAAAGAATGATCATAATAGTGAGGAAAATTACATTGTCTGTGGGAATTATTTAGAAAGGCAGTTGGATAACTTATCAAATAAATGTTGTGTGGCTAAAGATCAGTTGTTGGAATTCACAGGATGTTATGAGGATCATCAAGCTGATTATGTATTCTGGGACCCTATAGCTAGATACATGGAAGAGTTTTACTCTCCAGTGTTTCAGTTTTATTTTTACCATAAGGATCAGTTACAATTTCAGTGGCAGTGGTCATCACAATTTTATAGTTGTTTTGAAGTCCAATGCAGTCAAAAAACTCAAATTATAGATAAGACAAATGATTGGCTACATTGGAAATTTCACATTGATTGAGCTAAAGGAAGTTTACAGTTTTTAGGGTAGATAGGTAGGAATATGCAAATAAGCTCAAGGTTGATTGAGCATTTTTAGTAGGCACAGTTTGAAACAGATTGGACAGAATTTCAGAATTTATATTTTTAAAGGAATGGATTGCAGCACTGGAGCTACTAGTTCTTAGTATACCATAGGGGCATACTATCCCTAATGGAGCCACTGTTATCACACCTCAAATTTTCAAAATCTCATTCTTGAAATTCAGTCATAATTCTCTTTCATAATGGTTAGGTTGGAAGATGTCATAAAATGATAAATTTATGGTATATTTAAAGTTTCTAAAAACTTTGGATAAGGTCATAGAAATGATTCCAAGTCACATCTGAGGAGTGTGTTTTGAGTAGACACTTTGAAATGATCATCAGTCTGAAATTTTTCCATTTTTCACCAAACTGTCTGAGTCCACCAAAAATATAGCACGAAATTAACAGAATTTGTTATGGAAACACCTAGTAGTTCCGTAGAAAAACTGACACTTTTCAAATGAAACGTGCTATGAAATCTCTACCAGTATTTAACGGTTTAAAGATTAATGATGAATGTTTAAGTGTTTGAAAATTTCAAGGACTTGCTGCTAGACTCTAGCCATCATTTAAAAAATTTATGCACTCTCTCATACCAGTCATCATTTGTCTTATGTCTTCTCATTCCTCTTGTGAAATTTTATTTCTCACCTCTTTCATTTTTTTTTTCCGCACTTATCATTTTCTACCAAAGCAGCCCTCTTTCAAGAAGCTCCCCAGTAAAAACCCTCGCTGTTATATCAGTCTCTCTCCATCTTAACTGCTCTCTGTCATCAAGCATTTTCTCCCAAACATGTGTAAAGTTGTAAGGAAAGCCACTATTGCATCATACAGGAAATGGCTACAACTACACCCAAGAAGGTTTATAAAGGAGGTTTTCCATTCCGCTATGAACCTACAGCTCCAGACTTGGTTTTAGGAGATAAACATTTCACTAAGTTATTTACAAAGGTAAGGTGTATTGAATTCTTTCAGAAACTGCAAGGGCATCATCAATAGGTTTCACGAGACTTTGTGGCTAATTTCAGCGGCACATTTACAAAGGTAGGATGTCTTCATATCAAAATTTCACTTGATAGTATCTTTAAAGCAACAGGGATCTCGAGAACCAGAGAGGAATGGTTTAAAGCCACCAAATTTGACTTGAAAATTTGTGATGATTATTTAAAGCTACAGCATGCAGGGATCAAAATGACTGAAGGAATTCCTAGAAGTTGTCTTAAAGATGAATTTTCCAAGTTGCTTATGGTCATACAAAAATATTTAACATGTGAAGGTCGTTTTTAGACAATTTAAAAGTATCATTTCAAATTATTGATTCATTTCACAGGGAAGAAATTGATATATATTCCATTCTATCTCTTTAGAAGTCTCGGGAAAATGGCAGACAAGGTACAAGGAAATCCTGAAAGGAATGAAACTTCCATTTTCAAAATGGGTTGATAAAATTACTAGTCTTGGAGGAGTTAAATAAACTAAACAGAGATTGGGCCTCATTCTTGTTCATGAATGGATATGACCTTGATGTCTTATCTCCAAGGAAAGCTTCCAAGCAAAAAATTGATGTCAATACTACTACAAAATTTGAAGGAAATCAACATGAAGATTTAAAGTATTCAGATAAAGACTTGGTAGAGAAAACTGATTTAGTCCAAGATACATCATTACCTCCAGCAACTAGAACTAGAAAGAGGACTATCAAACATGTTAAAGACAACAAGATTAATTAGGAAACTAAGAGATCTAAAAGAAATGCTGAAGAAAATGGTAAAGGGAAAGGAAAAATTGAAGATATCCTACAGGCCATTAACATTGCAGAAGCCCCTGTTGTGAAAGCAGCAGAAATTAGAAGAGCTGAAGTCAAAGGTAAGGGACTCATAGTTAAGAAATTAGACTTCTCTTCAGATGATTCAGCCTTTATTTTCAAACCCAGAAAACCTCTTACTAGGTCACAAATGTCAGATACTTTTACTATTGTGATAGTAAAAAGAGGGAAGATAAAGGCAAAGGACAAAACGCAAAGGAAGTTATTGTTATATCACCTAGTGAGATAAAGGCTATCAAGGATAAGAAGACAGACAAATTTAAAGATAAGTCTCAAAGGAAACTTGAGGCAGATTTTTCTAAAAGATAAAGCAAGGACAAAGAAGAAACAGTCAAACAGAGAAAAGGAAAAGACAAGGCCATAGAGAAGACTGAAAAGGAAATTTTGGAAGAGAAATTGAAAGTTGTCAAATATGAATTGGCTGAGACAAAGAAAGAGCTGGAAGGATATAAGAAAGATAGAGAGATGATAGATGAGGTAGAGAAGAAAATAAATGAACAAGTTACTCATTTTGAGACTTCCATTGCAAAAGCTAAAAATCTGTTGAAGAAGACACAACCTTTACGCATCATAGTGTCACATACAAGAAAGAGGAAATTATGTTTACAATCAGAGAAGAGAAGCCTTCAAAGACAAGTGGAAGAGTTAAAAGAAGAGATGGAGTTGATGAAGACAGAATCAAAGAAAGGAAACTTGGAAAGAGGAATCATGAACAAAGCTATTTGAAACTGCTGACAATAAGGAGGTAACAATTAGATCATAATATTTTTGTCTTATAAAATACATGCAGGCATGTACCTATACTTTCTGAAGCTCAAATCTATTTTTTGTCAAATTTCCAATGTATTAGGCAATTACGCAGCAAGTGTCAGGCTTGAAGCCCATTTTTTTCTACGGAATTTTTGAAGGTTTCTTTTGGGTTTTAAGAGACATAAACTGATGGGAGTGTGTAGTTTTGAAGGTCATGTTTAATTTTTTTTGATCATTTAACCTCCTCCAATGGTTCAAAACAACTGAGGAATATCACAAGTCAATCTTTTGTGTGCGCTACGAAAACATGTTTTTTTCGTAGGTCAAAAACAGAATTTGATAGTAAGGAAAGTTTTGTGACAAATGATGAAAAAGAGTGAAAAAGGTTAAGAATGCGTAAATTTATTCATCATCAAGGTGTCAAAGAGTATCAGGATGACAAGAGTATCAGATTTGCCAAGTGGAGATTTTAAGTTAGAGGAGTTTGAAAGATACTAGCCAACATATGCCATGTCATCAAACTAACTTCTTTTAAAATGAGGGGCAGAGTTACTTCACGAAGAAAATCATAATATAAATTTTTTGTTAATGGATAGCATGGTAAAAAGATTAGATTCCTTTCGAGGAAGACTTGGATCAGTTTAGTTTAAATGTAATAATGTTAGTATGAATTCTTCGTTGAAGTGTACGAAAAAGAACCACTTTAGCTACGCATAACTAATAGCCCTAACAACAATAGAGGCTGCCAAACATCTTCAGATCTGCGATTAGTAATTAAAATGCTGCAACAAACAGATCTATAAATGGAAAGACATTAAGCAGTAAAGTAAAGGGTTTGCTCCATGCATCCAACAGACAAGAAAAGAACACGATTTTTGAATGAATTTTTATATTACAGGGCACCTGGGAGGAAAACAAGAAGGTGTATCCAGCTCTCCTCAATGGGATGGGTTCTTTGTAGTCCTCAGCACTTCAGATCTAATCTTTCTCTCTCTTGTAGGTGTAGAAAACCCAATGCAAAAATGAAGCTCAATGGGAGCAAATGATGGAAAAATGAGACCAAGTGTATAGATCCAGAGTGATCTAGTAGGCAACAAAAGGTGAGGAATGATGGGGAAGAACCCTCCTATTTATAACAAAATATTGGGTCATTCTAGATCTTGTTGCATGATTAAAATAATGTTAACCAAATCTAGATCCACCTTTATGGAATATTTTATTATATTTGTTGGAGGGAAAGGGTGTTTGACTTGGGTCAAATCCCTTGATTAGTGAAAAATAAATAAATAAATGATTTATTTATATTTTTAAGGAAGTGGTTGGGAGGTAATCAAATAAATAATGATTTATTTGATTAATGGTGGGTGATTTGGTCATATTTAACAAGGAATATTATCTAAATAAGATTTAAATAATTATTCCTAGAAAATAATAAGATAACTAAGGGTTTTTCTCATTAATTTCTTTGTTTTTGGGTTAAACATGACTGGGAATAATAATTAAATTATGGTTTAATTAATTATTCCATGAGGAAAATCAAACAAATATAAGTTTGTTTAATATTTCCTTTTGGGGTTTCCTGTTTAGACCATAAAAAACCTAATAAATGTGGTTTATTAAGTTATTTAACAAAGTGAAGGCAATTTTACTTAGGGTAAAATTGGTCTTACATGGTGTACTTGGGTCCATCTAATGATAATAGGTTAGATGACCAAAAAATGGTGTAACAGATTGCCCCCCAGCGTGCGAGTGTCAGGAGCAAATCGTATGACCGAAGTACGTTGTAAGAACTCGATCACTAGACAACATGAGGGAAGTCAGAGAGAGAAAGGTGAGGTAGATAGTGTGCTGAAGGACTAGACCCTGAGGAGACGAGACTCGCAGGTGCAACAAGTCTCTTTTTATGAGAGGGTACCTGTGCTGAAGGCGGCGGGGGAGGCATACCTATGCCCGCCGTGACAAAGTACAAAAGAATAGTGCGTCCAGTAAACAAGGGACCGAACCATAGAGTACAGCTGGCATAATCAAGGGCCAGATAAAAATACAATGAAGAGTCTCACATACATGCTGTGCCTGGGATAACAGCCGGGACTAGTACAATAATATCTGAGTACATGAGACAGCCAGCCCAATGCCCACACACAGCAGATGGGGGAAAGACTCACAAAATCGGCGATACATGCAAATCGAAGAGAGTGCGCAAGTGGCGAAGGCAACATCATCGAAATGCGGAGGCGGCATCAAGGGCATAAAGGAGAGGTCATCGGGCATGTGGGGAGTTACTGCCAGACCCACACCTCATGAGGGTTGAGACATCTCACATGGGAATCTGTCAAGGCTGGCTGTGGATCAACACAAGGCCAAATCCATGTATACGATCGATCATCTTTGAAGGAGCTGGAGAAACAATCAAGTCAAAGGGAAATGAGATATCCCCTTGCCTGATCCGAGGCACCGAACAAGAGTGGAAGCTGGAACCAAGGTACACCGCCCTCTAGACCTAGCTTCTGGAATGAATGTGTTGAGGTCGACAGAAGTAGGTCCGCCATAGGTGAGGCAATGAGACATCCGCATCTAAGGCACGAGAGAGAACAGTAGAGCGA
Source organism: Pinus albicaulis (assembly GCA_034641835.2). Classification (NCBI taxonomy): domain Eukaryota; kingdom Viridiplantae; phylum Streptophyta; class Pinopsida; order Pinales; family Pinaceae; genus Pinus; species Pinus albicaulis. The sequence goes on along the minus strand of CM076571.1, from coordinate 526,459,712 downwards.
CAAACAGACTGACACTAGTGGAAATGGGAAGGACTGAGTAGCAAATGGACGACTTCCCTTGTTAGAGCATAGAGAGCATGGATGACACGGCAGCGACTGACACAAGATCATAAGGGATAGGGGACAGTGAGACTGAAGGTCATAATGTGCGACACAAGAGAGGGACCAAGCAATGAAGGATGGAGGGCTATAGTGGGGTGCAAAGGGACGTGGTGTAGCCTCCATGGATGCGATGATGACTCAACTTGGATGCTCTAAACAAGGGCGACTCGATGGTGCTGCCACACAGTAAAGGCCCCAATGGGGGACCAAGGAAGCATGAGAACGAGGTGGTAACTCATGACGAAAATCGACACGAACATGGACAAGTATGGAGGCGAAGTGGTGCCCCAAGTACAAGTGTCGTAAGTGAGGAAATTCGATTTAGAGTGTAGGTGAAGTGGCCCTTCTTGGACAAAACGGGTCCTGGCGAAGTAGCAAATCATAAAAAAAAGAAAAACCAGATGTTGGCTATCTAAAAGAAAATAAAACATGCATTTCAGAAGGGAAATGCTAAGGGTAATATTTCTTAAGATAGAGTGCATTGCGAGGATTAGGAAGGGGGTGGCCCTCGAAATCCTCTAAGAGGTATGCCCCCTTACCGAGGTCTTTACTAATGATATAAGGACCTAGCCATAATGAGTCAAACTTCCCGTGACCAAGGACATCATGGGCCTGGTCATATACTAGAACAAGGTCGCCTTCGTGAAAAGTGCGAGGCTGGACTTTTCGGTCATACTAAGCTTTGGTGCGCTTTTTGGCCGCTTCCATGGTTTGCAAGGCAACACGACGGTCTTCAGAAGCGCGCTCAAGCATGATAAGTCGTTGTTCTAGCGGTTGGGTGTCGGGGAGAAGTTCAACGGCTAGATGTAGAGAAGGAATTTCACACTCGATCGGTAAGACTGCCTCCTCTCCAAAAACCAGGTGGAAAGGAGTAAACCCGGTGGCAGTTTTAACAGAAGTTCGATAGGCCCACAAGGCAGGGAAGAGCATGAGATGCCAGTTGTTTTTGTGCTTATTCACCGTTCGTTGAAGCATAGTTTTGAGGATTTTGTTGATTGCTTCAACTTGGCCATTACCTTGGGGGTAATAGGAGGAGGAATATTGGTGCTCAAAACCTAACAGTGAGGATAGCTCACGCCATATCTCATCTTCAAAATGTTTGCCATGGTCGGAGACCAGTTGTTTGGGAACCCCGAATCGAGCGATAACATGGTTAAAGAAAAAGAGGGCCGCGGTAGCTGCCGTGTTGTTGAACGTTGGCATGGCCTCAGCCCATTTGGTGAAATAGTCGACCGCCACGATGATATATTTATGGTTACCAGCGGATGGCGGGCGACACTCCATAAAGTTGATGGCCCATTTACAGAAGGGGCCGGTTGAGACAACCGGATGGAGGGGAGCTGGTGGAGCTCGCGCCTTAGGGGCGAAATGCTGGCAATTGGGACAGTGTTTGACTGCCTCAATGCAATCACTGAAGAGAGAAGGCCAAAAATACCCAGCGCGCATGACTTTCTGGGCAGTAGCGAGACCGGAGAGGTGGCCACCGCAAGCGCCGCTATGGCAGGCATTAAGGACCTGTTCAGCTTCAGCGTGTGTGAGGCAACGACGAAGGACGGTGTCAACCCCACGACGATATAGGTCGTCACCGATAAGGAGGTATCGGGGGGCTTGGTGTCGGATGCGTCGGCGGGCCTCACGATCAAGGTGTAGGGCGAAATTTTGGGTTCGCAAGTAAGTAAGAATGTCGCCATACCATGGGTCATCGGCAGTAATGGCAAATAAGTGTTCATCAGGAAATTCATCATTAACTGGGGTATCTGGCGCTCCGGTAGGTAATTCAGAAATGAGCTCGGCGAGGGCTAAGCCTTTCTTACTTTTTGGTGTGACGAATTCAAGGTCGAATTCTTGGAGAATAACGACCCAACGGGCGTATTTCCCAGTGAGGATACGACGACTCAATAGGAAAGCCAAGGGGTTGGAATTAGTCACAACCTTGGTGGAGCGCATGAAGATATAATGACGAAGCTTTTGGACTGAGAACACTACAGCCAATGCCAATTTTTCTTCGAGTGAGTAGGAAACAGGGGGTCCTACAAGGTTCTTACTGACGTAATAGATCACATGCTCGATACCATGGTCATCTTCCTGGATAAGGACTCCAGCGACCGAATAGGTGGAAGCGGAGATATACAGGATGAAGTCCCGATCAAAATCGGGAGGGCGAATCAAGGGAGCGGATGTGAGAGCCTGCTTGAGGGCATCGAAAGACTCGTGAGCATAGGAATCCCAAACGAAAGGGATAGAAGATCGGAGGAGTCTGAGGAACCCATGTGCAGTGGTTGCGTAGTCAGGGACGAACCGTCGAAGAAAATTAGCTTTGCCTTGGAGACTTTGGAGCTGGCGGAGGGTACGAGGAATGGGAAGTTCAAGAATGGCTTGAACTTTCAAAGGGTCAAGAGTGATACCATCCTTAGACACGATGAAGCCTAAGAGACGGCCGGCGGGAACGCAAAAAACGCATTTCAACGGGTTAAGGCGGATATTATACTTGCGACATCGGAGGAAAATGGTACGCAGATCGTGGAGGTGCTGCGCCCGATGCTTAGAACGCGCGGTGAGGTCGTCCAAATAAGCAAGGATAATGTGAGCTAAGTCATGGAAACAATAAGACATGGCCCGTTGAAAATTGGCGCCAGCATTTTTGAGGCCGAAAGGCATGACTCGGTAAGCAAAAGTTCCCCAAGGACTAATGAACGCGGTTTTGAGTTGATCGACTGGACGGATAGAAATTTGGTTGTATCCAGAGAAACCATCCATAAAGGATAGAACCTCATGCCCCGCACACTCGTCAATGATTTGGTCAATGAATGGTGTGGGGAAGTTGTCTTTGGGACAAGCTTGGTTCAAGTCGCGAAAGTCCGTGCAGACACGGATGGTGCCTTGTTTCTTAAGAACGGGAACGGGGTTGGACACCCAGGTGGTGTATTCAATGGGGTAAATGAAACCAGCCTGCTTAAGCTTGTCGATTTCGGCTTTGATAGCGTCACGTCTGGAAGGATGAATGGGTCTCAACTTTTGACGGACTGGTTTGGCGTCCGGCCATGTATCGATATGATGTTCGACAATGGCGGGATCGAGTCCGGGCATTTCAGAATAGGACCAGGCGAAAATATCACTGAATTCTTTGAAAAGCTTGGTTTAAGCTTCTATTTCTTCCGGGGTGCATTGGGCACCTAAGGTGATATATTCCTGGATACCGGGGGTGACTGAAATGTCAATTTTGATGGTAGGAGAGATGTTGGCCATGTTTCCTTCTTCGAAAGCATCAGGGGCAGGGATGGGGTTTTTGAACCAATCGACAGCATTGGGGATGAAGTCTTTGGTTTCCACAGCAAATTGGTCATGGGAATGCTGTGGGAGGAAGTATGCGCGATGGTGCATATCGTCCCATGGAAAGTCCGGGTTGGTCATGGCTTCCATAATGTCTTCATCGGACTGGAAGATGGGAAGACTGGAGGAAGAAAGGTCACCCGAGGAGGTAGTGATGTGTGACGGGTCATCAGGAGGAGAAGGGCTCAGATGTGCAATATCAGCAGATCCAAGGTCGGCGGAGGAGCTGAGAGTATCTGCAAGTTGAAGGGTAGGCGAACTATCTCGCAAGGATGATGACAGGTACAAAATGGTGGTTGACGGCTCTGTTGGCTCGATAGCGGGAGGAGGAATGTGAATGGGAGTAGGAAGATCCTCTGGTCCTATCGAAGTGGCCTTGAATTGGTGGTACATGTCCAAGGAGGAACGATACTCGTCAAGGCGAGGACAGAGGTGGGTGTAATGGCCGTGAAAATCACACAAGGCACAAGGGTGGTTTGTGCGCAAGTTTTTGAGTTTCGGGATAGAGTCTGGGATAGTGACGTAGACTTTTGGGATGTCAGAGTCGGGAAACGTCTCATTGACCAGAATCTTGAGGTGCGGCAATTCGGGACACATATGGGTGGCATGACCGACGATATCACACAAAGCGCATTGGATGGCGAGCTTTGGTGGTCGCGGAGGGGTAGGAGTTGTCGGGGCGGCCTAGTCCTGATGGGTTGCCCCCTTACAAGCTTTGCCTTTCTTTCCGGAAGCTGGCACCACAGGGGTAGGGTCCTGTGGAGGTGCTGGGGGCCCAGAAGAGGTGAGGGGGACCGGTTGAACCGGTGTCAAAGCAAGGTAAGGTTTGGGGTGACCGGGAGGGGTAGCGGCTGGAGGGTCGATGTACCAGATAGGTATGCCGAGGGTCAGGTTAGGGAGAGAAAGGGTGGCCATGACAGGGACAGAAAAAACTCCGGGAGGGGGAGCCAGGAAAGGTATCTGCCTAGCAGGGAAATGACCAGGAGGGACGGCTCCGAGGTGGTTAAGGCTAGGGGGAACCGTTCCAGGAGGATAAAGGGGTTCGGGGATACCAGCTGTAGGGGGAGGGCCAGAAGGAGGAGGTCCGACTGTCTGAGAGGAATGGCTAGGAGCGGGGTGCGGAGGGCAAGGGGGAGGTTGCTGACTAGCCAAGGCAGGCCGCTTAAGAGAAGCCTGAGATGATTGCATCATGCAAATATTCGAGGAGCTGGGATCGGTGATAGGAGGGGGGGGAAGGTTAGGGAAAGTTCCAAGCAGGGAGGAATCTTTGTAAACGCCGGGGGAGACACTGGTCAAGGAATCAACGGTTTTCTTGTTGGCTACAGAAGAGATAGTCGTCTCAGGGGAGGTCTGAGATTTTGGCTCATGATATGTCAACTGGTCAATGGTGACTATCTTTCCATTATGGGGGAAAGACATCTTGCGAAAGACCACGGATGGGACAACCGACATAGCATAGGTGTAGCTTCGCCCCAATAGGATGTTGTAATCTAGCGGGGCGTCGATGACTTCGACGTCAACGCAAACAGTCTTACCGGCGAGGGTGATAGGACAATTACGAAACGGGCCAATGGGCTGGGAGGCATGACCGTCCCACGCTCGAAGGGTGATCGTGGAAGGGGCCAGCTCAGGGGATCCGAGTTGCTTCCAAACCGAAGCGGACATCACGCAGGTGGATGCCCCCTCATCAATTATGCACCGGGACACGTTGGCGTTCCAGATCTTGACTGGGATTTGGAAGGCGACGGAAGGAGGAAGAGGAGGATGGTCCGATTGAGTGGCGTCGAAGACAATCATTTGGTCATCAGCAGGATCTACAGCGCCCACGGCAGATAGTAGAGCCTTCTTTTGGGAAGGGCACGACTGGAGGAGTTCCAGTGTGGAAATGGCAGCAGGGGATTGCGCCAAATCATCTACTATACTATACGAATGAGCATCTCGACCAGGAGCAACATTTCGACGTAATGGTCCCTTGGGAATTTTGGTATGGACCTCAACTTTGGGTGGAGGGATATGTAAGGGACTAGGGGATGTCGAAAGAGGCTATATAGAACCTGAAGAGGGAGGCTCGGGGGCAGACTGAGCAGGAGGCTTGGGGTACTGACGAGACCGAGTTTGAAGGTGAAGATCGACGGGCGGGGTAGGATCGGAGTGCATCATGAGGATCTGGTAATCGGAGGAACCAGAAATGGAGGGGGGAGTGGCGACCGAGTTATCAGGCGGTTGGGTAGCCACGAAGCCTTGCTGAGGGAAGGGATCGGTAAACACAGCTGGTTGAGTAGTGGCCACATTAGGAGGAGCATGAGGGGAGGTGTGTTGTCCGCGCAATGTGGCTTGAGACTCCCACATCTACCGCATCTGGGGTAAAAGAGGACAATCGTGAGTGTAATGGCCATAAACACCGCAACACGAACAGGGCTTGTTTGTGCGAAGCGGCCTGTCCGGCTTGGGCTGAATGCCCTGTTGCTGGTTGCTAGTGTTAGGTTCCATACCAGAATTGGGTCCTCGGTTACCAGGGGCAGATTGGTTCTGGTTGCCTCTCCGCCTTCTTTGAGAAGAAGGGGGATTAGTCGCGCCCTGCTGTGCAAATACTTGCCCTGGAGGGGGCTGTAAGTGCTGTTGCGGGTTGTGAGGAGGCGAGGGAGGTGGAAGCGCATATGCTGGAGGAGCTGGCGCACCAGGCTGTGGATAAAGGTAAGGGTTGGGTTGGGCAACATTGAGGTAAGCAGGAGGTTGGGCAAAAGGAGGAGGCATGCCGTATCCTGGATACATGTTGCCGGGAGGGGGAAGAGTGCTTGAGGTGATGGCCCCTCCCTGAGGGAGACTATAGCCCATAGGAGGGTGAGCAGATGGGTGGGAAAGAGATCCAACAATACCGTCGGCGGAATGAGATGCCCCCGGGGCGTTAGCGCCACCGGGCCTGGGGATGTCAGGAAGAACGGTATAAACATAACCAGATTGAGCGTAGATCAGGTCATATTTCAAAGCTATTTGGAGGGCGGCTTCTTCAGTTTGAGGAAAGTGAGAGGCGACATCTTTGCCGATGGGAGAGGGAAGGGTGCGAAGGAACCAGTCCATGTAAGCCCGATCTTCAAAGGGAGGGGCTCGACATAAGCTCCCTCTTCGTCGCCATTCCTGGACATGGGCAGAAAGGCGTGTTGAAGAGGATTGCTTGAAGGAAGTCAAGAGCTCCGTGCCGGTGTCGTATCGGAGAGGAAGCTGGAAGTATGACAAAAAGGCTTGGGCAAGAGTCTCGAAGGTGGTATGGGAAGAAGTGGCTTGTTCAACATACCATTTAGAAGCTTCGCCGGTAAGCGTGCGTTGGAACAAACGAAGACGGATGGAGTCATCGGTAATGGAATTGGAGGAACACCACATGTGGAAAGATCGGACGTGATTGGTTGGATATTCTCCATTAAGGCCCTCAAACTTAGGGATGTCGGAGGGCAACTTGGTTGGCATAGCGGGCCAGTTAGCATTGTGGTGAATGGGGTCATTGATCAACTGACGGAAATCGGGGAGGCTGAGGCCTGCAATGTACGGCAGCACAGGGGTGGCCGGGGTAGTGCTTGTGGCGGTTCCGCTAGTAGTAGGGCCGGCATTGGGGCTGGGAGAACCGCTAGCGTTAGGCCCTGGACCAGACATAGTGAAGGTGAAAGGGGGAGAACCAGGAGGAGAAGGAGGACCCGATGAATCAGGAGAGGAGTCGGAGTGCGGACTCGGAGGTGGACTGGCTCGACGATGGCGGTGCGGAGCAGGTCGATCAACCAGAAACTGAGGGTGAAGGCCAAGAAGTCTCCGGGAAAGGTGCCTTGGGGGCGCAATGATGACAGGAAGAAGGAAACCGACAAGGGCAGAAAGGGACAGAATCAAGTAATGTCAAGGGCAGATAAGGTGCAGTGACAATTGATTTTAGAGTCTTTTCCAGGCGGTGTTAACCAGGCGCTTCTTCACTTAGGGTCAGTGTGTGGCGTGCATTAATTTTAATTTTTAAAACCTTTTTCGTTTTGAGAGCAAGAAAAAGTGTGCTGCGTAACTGAAAAGAAATCTGCATAAAACAATATAGATTGCTGAAAAGACAGAACATTTAACAGTTAACTATGCATCAATCGAACCCAAAGAGGCGGGTCTCTCAAAACTACTCTAAGAGAGGGCAAAAATCTAGTCAAAACACACATAAAAAGAGCTCAACAGATCTAGGGTCGAAAGGGACAGGGATCTGGAGGATAAAGCTGCAGGAAAGAGGTGCAGATCACAGCCAAGAGACAGAGGCAAGGTGGCTGGAAAAGGAAAGGAAATCAGCAAAAACCGGAGGGGGCGAGGCGGAGGCCGTCAAAGGAGTTCCAAAAAAAACGACAAGAGGTGATTTGAAAGGAAAGGAGGCTGATTTCAATGGATCTGAAAGGGAGGTAACAGATCTGGAAAAGAGGGGGCTGAAGCTCTGAAAAACCGACGGCTGAAACAGCTAAGACTCTTCCACCAAAAGTGGAGGGTACTAAAGCCCTAAGGGGCTGGGTTCCCACTTAGATGAGTAAAAACAGATCAGATCTTGGTCAAGGCGAGCGGAGACAGAGGCTGGAAGACACTGACAGATGCTGCAGCAGAACCCAGAAAAATTGCAGAAAAATTGCTGAAAAAATGACAGGTCGCAGGTTCTGACCTGATTTGAGTGCAGGTCGCAGGAAACAGGCTGAAAAGTGCGACCTGAAGGTCCAGGTCGCAGGTTTAGGGCCAAAAAGTGCGACCCCCTGTTCCGGTTGTCTCGGCGGCGGATTGTCAGAAAAGTTTCCGTCTGAGGTGCGCCTGGTGTCGGTTACCTGTGCAATAGGGCCAGAAACACACGGAAGTTAGAAATTTTTATGTTTTAGGGTTTTATGTGAGAAAAATGACATAAAAAGAGGAAAACTAAGCAGCTGAAAAGAAGCCCTAGGGCCTGAAGTAGCTGGATATGCAGGAATATGAAAAACGACAGCGGTCGTAATTTAAAACCCGTGTGGAGTCGCTATTTGTTAGTATGAATTCTTCGTCGAAGTGTACGAAAAAGAACCACTTTAGCTACGCATAACTAATAGCCCTAACAACAATAGAGGCTGCCAAACATCTTCAGATCTGTGATTAGTAATTAAAATGCTGCAACAAACAGATCTATAAATGAAAAGACATTAAGCAGTAAAGTAAAGGGTTTGCTCCATGCATCCAACAGACAAGACAAGAACACGATTTTTGAATGAATTTTTTATATTACAGGGCACCTGGGAGGAAAACAAGAAGGTGTATCCAGCTCTCCTCAATGGGATGGGTTCTTTGTAGTCCTCAGCACTTCAGATCTAAGATTTCTCTCTCTTGTAAGTGTAGAAAACCCAATGCAAAAATGAAACTCAATGGGAGCAAATGATGGAAAAATGAGACCAAGTGTATAGATCTAGAGTGATCTAGTAGGCAACAAAAGGTGAGGAATGATGGGGAAGAACCCTCCTATTTATAACAAAATATTGGGTCATTCTAGATCTTGGTGCATGATTAAAATAATGTTAACCAAATCTAGATCCACCTTTATTGAATATTTTATTATTATTTGTTGGAGGGAAAGGGTGTTTGACTTGGGTCAAATCCCTTGATTAGTGAAAAATAAATAAATAAATGATTTATTTATCTTTTTAAGGAAGTGGTTGGGAGGTAATCAAATAAATAATGATTTATTTGATTAATGGTGGGTGATTTGGTCATATTTAACAAGGAATATTATCTAAATAAGATTTAAATAACTATTCCTAGAAAATAATAAGATAACTATGGGTTTATCTCATTAATTTCTTTGTTTTTGGGTTAAACATGACTGGGAATAATAATTAAATTATGGTTTAATTAATTATTCCATGAGGAAAATCAAACAAATATAGGTTTATTTAATATTTCCTTTTGGGGTTTCCTGTTTGGACCATAAACAACCTAATAAATGTGGTTTATTAAGTTATTTAACATAGTGAAGGCAATTTTACTGAGGGTAAAATTGGTCTTACATGGTGTACTTGGGTCCATCTAATGATGATAGGTTAGATGACCAAAAAATGGTGTAACATCGGCCTAGTGATTTGGGATGGATCTAGGATGGATCACACTAAAGCATGATTTTTATTGATGAGG